>JAJIZL010028178.1:63746-88718 GCA_023969395.1 Amblyomma maculatum
ATTGTTGCTTGAATGAAAGGGTAATGACATCGATCATAGAATGAAAGCTCTAAAGGTGGCCGTCGAGCTCACTGCATAAGACAGAGAAATTGATACTTTCATCTCCCCTACGAAGCTGTCGTAATCGCTTAGAATTAATTTTTCAAAGCCGAAATTACACCAATAAGGTAAAGAGAACTGAGATTTTATGCATGAGCAGCCTATTTTATCAATTAACTACACCACACTTCGCAAGCTGTTTGCACTGATACGGAAGGTAAAGAGCGACCTTGGTCGACTAGAATCACGCGCGCACAACACGATTGTGCTCCCACCACATTGTTTCGCAGTGGCTGACAGGAGCGCAAGAAGAGTGCTCTTCATCCTAATTGGCTCAGGTCGCCCCTTGTAATTTGTATTGCGACAAACAGTTTGTGAAATGAGATTTAACAATGAGCTGCGTAAAAAAAATGGAATCCGAAAGGGTGTAACCTTATGAAGCTTCGGAAAGGGGGGGGGGGGGTAGTAAATTTCGTACAGCTGAATAGTTCGTTTAATTGACGTTCACAGAAGTGTATTCTACAGTATTAGCTTTTAACTCTAGAAGGTTTGGTTTTCGGGGCTTAACGTCCCAAAGCGACACAGGCTATGAGAGACGCCTTAGTGGAGGGCTTCAAAAATTTCGGCCACCTTTAGTTTTATAACGTGCACTTACATCGCACAGAACACAAGTGCCTTGCTTTTCACCTCAACAGAAAAGTGGGCTCTGTGGCCGAGATTCGAACACGTATACATGAGCGCAGTAGTCGAGCGCCCTAATCACTGTACCATCGCGGCGAGCTTACCTTTGGAAGGTGAGCCTCGAGCAGTGGTTGTGGCAGACTGAAGAACATAATCATGGAACGCACAATGGAAGGGAGCGGGATACCTAAGCGTCATAATGACAATGCGTCTCAGGAAATTTTAACTTTAAAAACTGATATGGACTTTTTTGTGTGACATATAGAATAGAAGAAATAAAATCTATCTAACTTATTAATCGAAAAATGCCAGCGTTAATGGCGTCACGCTGGAAAAATTACAGACTGTTATTTTAAGGTGAAAGCATTACAGTTGAAACTAGATTTAACGAAGTTGAGGGGAGCCGTGAATTATTTCGTTAAATCGGGAACTTTGTTAAATCGAGTGTGGCATTTCTCGGTCCTATAATTTGGTGCTGTCGACTATAAGGTTCGGCGGTATCCAAAAAGCTACCGCGACATCATACTTGCGAATCCTTAATGCTCCTAAAATTAAATGCGGCTAGCAAAAATAACCGGCGCCGATAGCACACAAGAAAGAAAAATTGTTACTGATCAAGAAGAGATCGCGAAGGCTAAAAATTTATTTTCCACCAAGGAAGTCCGTAGATTTTGCCTTCGTGCGAATGTAAGCAATGACCGCACCGATTTTTCGTAGGTCTGTAAGAGCTACATAGCACTAGGCTTAACAAGCTGATCTAAATTATCCGCAGAAGCACAATGGCGAACGAACCACACGAAGCACGACACAAAAAAAGCCCTGAAGTGAAATACCGCCCCTTGAATTGCGACATGAGAGTTTTTTGTTTTTTTTTTTTTACCACTAGCACCATCTGGTGAATTAAATTGAACACTACAACTCTCATTTTGCGTCACGCAGTTTGTAAAAAAGCGGGACGAAGGTGCCCCGTGCTGTTACCGTGGGCTCGCAATCAAGAAATTTTGGGGTGCTCTCTACAAAGGAGACCTAAAATAGCCCCTTTCCACCTTCATTTTTCGAAAAAAAGGTTCTTTAAATCGGGACAGATCATGGAATTGATTTCGTTATTTCGAGTTAGTGAAAGCATCGGATCCAATGGGCATCTGAGGGGGTATTACGGCATCTTCGTTAAATCGAGACTTTCGTTAAATTGAGTTTTGACTGTATATTTTTCGTCAGCAAATGGCGTTAAATAATGTCGACAGAAAGGGCTAGCAAAGCTCACGTGACCTCATGTCATCACCACCGCCTAAGAGTACATCGAGACTCCAGTTTTATATGACAGGACAAAAATATGGCAGGACAAAAAATGTCAGACTTCATAAGAAGCATCCTGGAACAAAAGCAAATTGAGCCAAAAAGAAAATTGGGTAATTTTGATAACACTTGAGTGAAACCAGGACCTTCGAAGTGCTAGAAGGCCCCCTTGACAACAGGCTAATAGAAGTGGACCTAGTGAATGTGTCCTGCAGTCAGTATTTGTGGTAGTCAGTGACAACGAAAAAAAAAAAAAAGAACGAAAAATATGAGATAATAAAAAGAAGCAGAAAAAAACAAAAATCCCGGTCAGACGTTCACGCTTTCACCTTCACCGCACAAAAGCTGTCGTGAGTGCCTTCCGTAACCTTATAAGACTGTCTTAACCTTTTTAATTGGGACTTTTCGACAGTGACAACATTTTCAATGTCAGGTATTTAATCGTTTATAAGGAACGAACTTTGCTAGAGGAAAAAGAAAGGCTGCAATATCGGCCACACGAATAACAATGGCACTGAGCTCCTACACCTGCTTCAAAAATTGCATAATTTGTAAATCTTGGTTACATTTAACAACGACAGTCAATATACAACCACAGATACTATGACAAAGCGCATCGGAATGATAGTACGGATGCAGCCGATGCTTAACAAAACAGCGGAGGAAACTAATCTAGTTATGCTACAAAATATCTGCAGAAAACTCCACTGCGTCAATAGCCGTCTAAAATGAATTAAATATTGATAATTTCAATGAGCTGCAAGATTGCCGCATCTGCACCATCTTTCACTCTTCTTTACTGAAGGTTCCCTTGATGCTCGTTAAGAAAACACCAGATGTTTAAGGGCCTCGTGAGGGTAAAAAAAGCCAGAGTACTGATAGATGAACATTTTCAGCCTAACGTACGCAACACTAAAGTTAAAGATGTTTAAATTTACCTTACGCCTGTTACCTCTCAATCTTACTTCGGAGAAGCCAACGTAATTGTAAGTAAAGAATGTCACAATGTCACTCTGTGCGCTTCTGACTGCCACGAAGACGTGATCGTGCTTGCTCGCTTCTTCCCTTCCCAGCGTTTCCTATCTCATTAGGGGTGCATGAATGTTCGAAACTTACTAATACCGAACTGAATATTGTCACGGGTTCTCTCGTTACCCGGACGGCAGTCCAGAAGGACAGAGTCAAAGGACGGGGTTGAGGCACAGGAGGCAGAGAGCAGGCGCTTTACCAGGCAAAAGCAGCGGCGTCCCAGAACCACGCGCACTCCGCAGAACTTCGTCTTCTTCTCCCTCCAGAGCTGACACGGTTAGCGCGGGTTACACTACTCCTCCCCCTGGAAGGCGCATCGTCCCGATGCGCGCTCCAGCGTAACTGAAACGTTAAATCGAGCAGAGCTCAGAGTCAGAATACGTGGTTCTAGCGTTCACAGTAAGTTTTGAGGCGAACCACATGCACCACTTCAGGATGAGGGGGCCGACGAGATGTGCTTGGAACAATCGGAATCACCTCGTAATTAACGTCGCTTATACGGCGAACGACCTCGTATGGGCCAAAGTAACGTTTTAGCAGCTTCTCGCTGAGACCGCGACGGCGAACGGGAGTCCACACCCACACTTTATCACCAGGTGCAAAATGAACTTCACGATGCCGGAGGTTGTACCTGCGTGCATCGACGTGCTGGCGGTCTTGGATGCGTAGGCGTGCCAACTGTCGGGCTTCTTCTGCGTGCTGGGATATCAGTTGGACATCGTCGTAAGAGTAGGCCTCCGGCTCATGGGGAAGCATGGCGTCAAGCATGGTAGTCACCTCTCGGCCATGCACCAGGCGGAACGGCGAAAATCCGGTTGTTTCCTGAGTTGCGGTGTTATAAGCGAACGTTACGTAGGGAAGAATATCGTCCCATGTACGGTGCTCGACGTCCACATACATAGATATCATGTCGGCCATAGTCTTATTAAGGCGCTCTGTGAGCCCATTCGTTTGGGGGTGGTATGCGGTAGTTTTCCGGTGGTGCGTGTTGCTTAAACGCAAGATCTCCGCCATTAGCTGGGACACGAACGCGGCACCGCGATCTGTGATCAAGACTTCGGGAGCACCGTGACGCAGGACGATGGACTCGACGAAAAACTTCGCTACATCAGCCGCTGTTGCAGAAGGTAAAGCTCGCGATTCAGCATACCGTGTGAGGTAATCCGTAGCAACAGCAATCCAGCGGCGTCCCGAGTTAGACGTAGGGAAAGGTCCTAGCAGGTCCATGCCTACCAGCTGGAACGGAGTCATAGGCGGCGGAATAGGGTGAAGATGTCCTGCGGGTTGTACGGGCGGAGTCTTACGTCTTTGACATTCGCGGCAGGTCCTGGTATAGTGACGAACAGTCTTAGCAAGTTGAGGCCAGTAATACTTGGAACGAATTCGTGCGAGTGTTCGGCTGTATCCCAAATGCCCGGAAGTTGGGTCGTCATGACAGGCGTCCGTAATTTCATTACGTAGGTCAGCCGGAATAACCAGTAGCCAAGACCTCGCACTCGCTGCGAAGCTCTTTTTGTATAGCACATTGTTGCGAAGACGTAATGCGGGTAGAACGCGCAAGAAGACGCGTGGAATGGTGCCTTCTTGACCTTCCAGATGGGCGATTACTTCACGGAGTTCAGTGTCGTGTCGCTGCCGTGCTGCCATATCGACCGTGCTTATGGTACCTATAAAAGCATCTTCATACTCGTCGTCTTTACCGTCAGATGCTGATTCTATAGGGGCTCTCGAGAGGCAGTCAGCATCTGTGTGCCTGCGACCGGACTTATAAACTATTGTAACATCGAATTCTTGCAACCGAAGGGCCCACCGTGCAAGTCGCCCTGAAGGGTCTCTCAGAGTGCTGAGCCAACATAGAGAGTGATGGTCGGTAACGACCTGAAATGGGCGTCCGTACAAATAGGGTCTGAACTTATTAATCGCCCAAACTACCGCGAGGCATTCTTTTTCAGTGGTCGAGTAGTTAGTCTCCGCCTTCGATAATGCTCGACTTGCGTAAGCGATTACACGCTCGGTCCCGTTCTGTTTTTGAATGAGTACGGCTCCGAGGCCCTTGTTGCTGGCGTCTGTATGAACTTCAGTCTCGGCGTCCTGGTCAAAGTGCCCGAGTACAGGGGAGGTCTGTAAGCTTTGTTTAAGGCGGTCGAATGCACGCTGCTGTTCATCTGACCACTGGAAGGCGACGTTCTCCTTCGTGAGATGAGTAAGTGGTGCAGCGACATGAGAAAAATTGGGAACAAAGCGCCTATAGTAAGCACAGAGGCCCAGAAACCTCCGTACAGCGTTCTTGTCCGATGGTGTAGGAAAGGAGGTGACGGCGGCTGTTTTATCGGGATCTGGACAAACACCCGCGCTGCTGACGACGTGGCCAAGAAATTTTAATTCATCGTAGGCAAACTTGCACTTTGTTGGCTTCAGAGTGAGGCCTGCGCTTCTTATAGCTTGTAGTACTGCTCTCAGGCGAAGAAGATGATCGGAGAACGTGCTTGAGAAGATTACAACATCGTCAAGGTAGACCAGACAAGTTTGCCACTTCAGTCCGGCCAAGACGGTGTCCATAACGCGCTGAAAGGTTGCTGGGGCGGTACAGAGGCCGAACGGCATCACTTTAAACTCATATAGACCATCCGGGGTGATAAAGGCAGTCTTCTCTCGGTCGCGCTCATCAACTTCGATTTGCCAGTAACCACTTTTCAGATCTATGGATGAAAAGTAACGGGCATGTCGTAGATGATCAAGTGCGTCATCAATGCGAGGAAGGGGATAAACATCCTTCTTGGTGACGTTGTTGAGACGGCGATAGTCAACACAGAATCGAAGAGTGCCATCCTTTTTCTTTACTAGTACCACTGGAGCTGCCCATGGGCTGTGCGAGGGTTGGATTATATCGTCGGCCAGCATTTCTCGCACTTGGTTCTGAATAATTTCACGTTCTTTGAAAGAAACTCGGTAAGGCGACTGACGAACAGGGTGAGCAGCGTCATCGGTAATTATTCTGTGTTTGGCAATGGTCGTCTGGCGAACTCCGGATGACGTAGAGAAGCAGTCTTGGAATTCTGCAAGCAGCGCTATCAATTCGGCCCTCTCGCTCACAGAGAGATTGGGTGCAATGCTTACACCCAAAGGTGCATCGTTCTGCTGCGAAGAGGATGAGCAAGCACCTTCGGACAGGGCAACAACTTGAATAGGGGCGGTAATGCTCTCCATGGTACCGAGAGCCGTGCCTTTCGTAAGGCGCTGTGGAGTGCCACAAAAGTTGGTGACTAGGACGTATACGCAGCCAGTATCCAGCTGCGCGATACCTCGAGCAACACCAAGACCCCGTTCAAGAAGCAGTTGATCACTTCCTTCCAGCAGAACTTCGCCAGAAGCAACGTGGTCGGACGTGACAGGGAGAAATACGCTAGACTGGGGCGGTATGGTTACGTGCTCCGCCACGACGCGTGCCGTGCAAACTTGGGGCTTTGTTTGCGCCGAGGTATATCGAGGTTGACTAAGCGTGAGGCGGCGGTCGGTAAAGTCGATTACAGCGCTGCAATCACTCAAAAAATCCATGCCGAGAATAATGTCTCTGGAACATTTCGATAGTACAACAAAGGTAACCGGCCACCTGAGACCGTTAATCTCAATACGAGCAGTGCATCTGCCGATTGGTCTCACGAGGTGGCCTCCAGCGGTTCTGATATCGGGGCCATCCCACTGCGTCGTTACTTTGCGAAGTTGGCGGCATAGCTCCCCACTCATAACAGAATAGTCTGCACCGGTGTCAACGAGTGCCGTCACGTCGTATCCGTCGATCACAACATCGAGGTTATTGTACACTGTGGCGCGACGGTCGACGGAAGCTCCGTCGGGGAGTTTGTCGTGAAGTTGGTCAGAAAGCTCGTCGGAAAGCTCGGCGGGAAGTTCGGCGAGAAGTTCGGCGCGAAGTTCGTCGGGAAGGTCGTCGGGTTGATCGTCGGTTCGCGTGGGGGAGCGGGGCGAAAAACGTGGAGGCTCTTTAACAGGAACGGGTTCGGCAACGTCACCTCCAGACGTCGCCGGGCTTAGTTTTCCCGATGAGGGGACAGGCTTTGCCGTCGATTGCTGCGAAGGGGAGAATCGTACCGGCGGGATGGTGTCGAGCGAAGGTCGCGACGTGAAGACCGGTCGGGTGGTGGTGAACGGCGCAGATAGTCCGCGATGTCGCGGGGTTGCTCGCCGAACTCCGGGCGGGGAGCATTCCGCTGGAAACCACGAAGACCAAGCTCGCGGTAAGGGCAGCGACGGTAGACGTGGCCTGCTTCTCCGCAGTGGAAGCATAGTGGGCGTTGGTC
Source organism: Amblyomma maculatum (assembly GCA_023969395.1). Classification (NCBI taxonomy): domain Eukaryota; kingdom Metazoa; phylum Arthropoda; class Arachnida; order Ixodida; family Ixodidae; genus Amblyomma; species Amblyomma maculatum. The sequence goes on from JAJIZL010028178.1 coordinate 71,108, forward strand.
GGTTGTCCTCCACGCGTCAGCCTTGCTCATCCATTGCTGCTGCGGACGAAGATCGTACACAGGGACACGGGGTTGTGCAGGCAAGTACTGACGGCGAGCAGGCGGCGGTGTGGTGCTGCTGCGGCGGCGGGCGACTAGCAACGGACGCGTACGTCTCAATGGGCTGAGTAGGTGAAGAAGCAGCGGAGCAATGTGGATAAAGGGCACGTTGTACTTCTTCGCGGACAGCATCCGTGAGGGCGCAGGATGCCGTACCATCAGCAGGTGGAAGCAGCTGCCGTATTTCCTCGCGTACAACTTCGCGGATGATCTCGCGTAGGTTTGCGGTGTCGAGGGAACCGACAGGAAAGCGAGCAGCTGAAAGGTTGGAAACGCTGGGACCTCCAGCAAGGCGACGATAATGGTCCGCTCGCGTAACCAAGGCTCGCTCGATGTTCGTCGCCTCATTTACAAATTGTGCCACTGTAGTCGGCGGATCACGAATAAGCCCGCCGAAAATGTCACTCTTGACGCCCCGCATAAGTGCACGCACCTTTTTTTCCTCGGTGACACGGGGGTCGGCACGGGAGCTAAGTCGTAGGACGTCTTGAACAAAACTCGTTACAGTTTCGTCGGGTCGTTGTACTCTCGTTTGCAGAAGGTCTTCTGCTCGCTGTCGCCGATACTGATTGGCGAACGTCCGTCGCAGCTCTTCCTTACAGATGTCCCAGGATGTAAGGGAGGCCTCGTGGTTTTCGAACCAGTGCCGAGCCGTACTGTCCAGGCAGAAATACAAATTCTGAAGACAGTTTTCGGCATTCCAGCCATTGTGGCGGGCCACACGTTCGTACTGCTCCAGCCAATCCTCCACATCTTCGGAGGCATCGCCATGAAACGTGGCAGCCGCTCGAGGAGCCATCGGTAGGTACACCACGGACGGTGCAAGAAACGAGTCCGTCTGTTGACATTGGGTCGTGGTACTCCGGGCCATTGTAAGTAGTGAAGAGCCTGAGTTCGGCAACAGACCAAATTCAGGGGCGAGCCCTTGAAGTCGCCGACTGGCACGTATCTCGGCCTCCTCGTCGAAGGGGCGGCGGCTGAGACTTGGGGGCGAACTCAGAGTAGCGGGTTTTGAGGGGCTGTGATGCATTTACCCCGCACCTCCACCAGAATGTGACGGGTTCTCTCGTTACCCGGACGGCAGTCCAGAAGGACAGAGTCAAAGGACGGGGTTGAGGCACAGGAGCCAGAGAGCAGGCGCTTTACCAGGCAAAAGCAGCGGCGTCCCAGAACCACGCGCACTCCGCAGAACTTCGTCTTCTTCTCCCTCCAGAGCTGACACGGTTAGCGCGGGTTACAATATCACTCTAATTCCCTATACGAATCAGCAGTGCATATTCAAGCATATTCGAAACGATACGGATAGCATCTGAAGTGTTCGAATAATTATCGAATAACAGACGTAAAGGCCGACAGGATGAATAAACAGCGCTACAGACTAGGACGGAGGTCAAGAACAAACAGCACGGGCGCTGATCTCCGTCCCAGTCTGTAGCGCTGTTTATTCATCATGTCACCGTACCAACCCGCCCAGATGTCTCTTCAATTACAGTAAAGGCCGAATTGGGCACATCATGCAATTATTTCAAAAGCGCGACTCATCCTACGATGTAGAATATGCTGCTGTGATTCTTTCGCGAGCTCAACCTCCCCACGTAGACTATTTGTGTGGGGCGTATAGAACGATTAATAAACACGTGGGTGATGCGGTAGGATTCAGACAGGTTCAGCAAATCCTGCCTTAGCACTTGATATCAATGACAGTGCCTTCCTCGCATAAAGTGAGATGGGGCGCTAGATTGTTCACCGTCATTGTCAGTACGTAAGGGCAATTTTCTGAGGAGCATTGAAAAGACAGTCACAGGGTAACGTACTCAGTTCACGCGCACTATGAAGGTCACTGCTGCATGTTTCGATAGATAGCCGCTTTAACTTCTTGTTTTACAAGTTTACTATACCCCTTTCCTGCTTCGCAAAATTTGTCTTCTCTCTATGAATATTCGTGCAAGTAGCGAACAATAATACAAAAACATTCCATTCTCAATCGATGCGTTTTTTTTTTTTTTCATTTTTTGATTCGTTTTCAAATCGCTTTTTAATAAACTGTTCGCAATCATTTCGGTACCGTTGAAAGGCAACTCGTGTTTGATTCTGTACTCGAAAAAGCACTATATGCCCGCCTCTACTACTTATTCGTCTGCCGCATGTCTTCTGCGCTGCGTGACATGCGCTGTTTCTCGAGCTGCGACTTTTGCGGATGTCTGCCGGCAGCCATGGAACAACATTCCGTTTCAAAACATGGCCGTAAATTATGACAACGATGAAAACGGCTCGTCGGAGGACTCGCCGAACTCTCCCGAAGACAGCGGTGGCAAACCAATGATAGCCCTCTATCGCGTGCGCTGCATGATCATTTCCAAAGGCCTGTGGAAGAAACAAAAGTTTACCATTGTTAGTGGAATCCACTAGAGGCAGTACAGAAATACACCAATTATGACTAACTGGTGATTGCGGATTCTAATCATGCGGAATTACTCTTAAAATAAGAATGGGTTCGAGAAAGGCATGCACGTGCAACATATTATGAGCAGCAATTTAACAATGTACTGCCAAAGGCAGGAGAAACCTCAATTCTGCCAGTAGTTACCGATAGGGGATACATCTCGCAAACTCCAAGAATGTGTGATTTGGTATTGTAGACAATGCCCCGAGCAGCGGAGTTCCTAATCGCGTGTTGCGCTTGATTTCCTGAAAAAAAAAAAAAAAAAAGAAAGTCAAGGCTAGTTGTACCGTGGACTTGCCAGATCCTATGGCTTACACTAGAAGGCGCCCTGCTGCACTCTTAGTCCGGTTCCATCCATGGATGCACTCAGAGGCTGGAATTTTTCCGCAAAAATGTTCATCATATAACTGAAACTCTGGTCCGCATCCTATAATACTTACAAAATTTTCCATATAGCGGATAGAACGATGCCCCAGAACGATGCCCCAGTAACATTTCATAAAGGGAAAGCGGTTTCGGTGAATTTCCCTGGCTCCAGTGTTTTATAGCCCAGCTGCAAGGGCAGTCCCTGGCACTTTGTGCCAAGTGTCTAGTGGAAAGGTGTGGACGAGGCCACTCTGTAATGGTATTCAGCAAAGCGTATCATTTGCGCAAGGAGCTAATGGAAGAAACAGTTCAGTAAAATTAAACTTCTGCAGTTCGCTTGTAATTAAATTCAGATGTCACACTTTGCATGGCTCTCAGCACTTCAGTAATGGCTGAACTCTGAGATGTACCCCCATTAAAACTCTAGAAAATATATTTGTTTCCATATATCTGCAATACGTATTGTGTTGCCGAATTCTATAGAAAATGCTAATAATTTCGCCTGTCATTAGGAGGACCTGAAGATAATCGCTGAAAATACAAAAACAAATGCCTAAAATGCAATGACCCGCCTTTTGTTTCTGTATCTCTACTCTGTGTGCTAGGTCAACTCCCAGGCAGTTATAAAACTTCATAAGCATAACACAAAGGCTAACTTCGACTATTTTATTCAAGAAACTCGGAGTGTCTGCAAAAATAAAAGCATGATAATAGGATTCTTATAAAATCTCACCCTGTTCCCTTGAGCATCTCACGTGCAGGAAGTTATAAACGCTTCTCAGATCCTTTGTACTATATTAAAAAGTCCTTGGAGATTTCTTATTTAAAATATCAGAAATTCATCACAGTTTCAATAATATTGTTACGGGGAAGATTCACCAACGGTAGTCTTCCGCTTAACTAAGGTTGCTGGCAGCTCGAATCTGTCCGCCTTCAACGTCGTCGTTCTCAGGCAGTCTGCCCCACTTCATCGTCCTCTCACACACGACCAGCGCCTGCCGCTTAGTCACAATATTTAACGTGCGCAACTAACTACTTGCGTTGGAAATCCAGCACTCTAAAGTCACTTTTAATTGTGAGGCACCTGTTGAATACTGTTCGATAGTGTTCGAAAATATTGATGGGAATGCGTTTTTAACTTTAACAACCATAGCAAAGTCATGCTTTCTAAGTCGGTCTTGAGCTAACATCGAGCAGTTAGGTTTACCATGTAAAACCAATGTGGTGGCTTTTTCACAATTGCGTGACAACTGTTGATTATTCAGATACTCCAATGAACATACGGATGAAATTTGATTTAAACGTTTGTCCTGCGTTCTAACCTCGAAGCAAACACTGCCATGGAAACCCATGCGGTGGGTTTTAATAACCAAATGCCAAAAATAAAAAGTAGAAGCCACCTGAGAGATTGTTAGCGGGGACATTGATTTTCATGGTTCAATCTTACCCGATGTCAAGTACGTATTTCAAAAACAACTTACCTTCGAAAGCACACGCTTCTCAGGAATTTCACGGTACGTTGGGTAAATAACAGCTAAAGAACGGCTAAAGAACACAGAAACGGCTGAGCCACTCCATTAATAACAAGACTGCGCGAAAACTTTATCGGGTAGCGGCGCCAAAGAAAACGATGCACTCTTGTTGCATCCGCTTCACGACTGCTTTATTTAGAATGGTTCGTACAAGAAGAATAAACAAAAAAAAACATATACAAGCAAGGCAGAGAAGGAAAGAACTAGGGAATGGATAATGAGGGTCTTGATGTCTGTTAAAAATACAGGGACAAAGAGGGCCTACATTAAACTTGAACTGGCCGGGTCAACGCCAGTTCATCTTGTCGCCTCGGGCTGTATGTCGTGGGAGGCTCATTGCGTCCGTTTCCACCGTTTTTTGATGGTGCTTCCTTCATTTCCCCTTCAGTGCGGTCCGCATTGAGCGGTTTTTGCACACGAATCTGCACCTCGCGCCGAACGTCCAACATCCGCCCGCGTCCGCTTCGTCGAACTCGTTGCTGCATGGCGCGGCCGGCGAGCGTCGGCGTCGCCTCGACTGCTGCGCCCTTAGTGTTTGCACATCATAGAAAACTCTGTCTGGCACTACTTGCAGTCGTAGTTGGAGCAACTTAGGCGCTCACATGACTGAATAAATTGAAAACATCCTTTCATTCTCTCGTTAGAATGAGTTAATGCATTTCGAAGCGGCGTTCGCTTCGCATATTAAGGAGTTTGACCTCTCTGCAGGCGCATTCATGCGAGTGCTTTTGTTTCCCGGTCGACTTTGTTCTTGATGCTGTCATCGGTCGGTGCACCGATATTCACGTGGATGCCGATCGCGAACAGTGAGCTCGCTTGAGCGGCTTCTATAGAGGAGCAACACCGAACAGAACTGCCAAGCTTACCAGACTGCGTCGCTTAGAGCCATCACCACCGATTAAATCCACTGGCCTGTCCACGGAGTTACGTTAGAAGCCGTGGCAGCCCGTGTTTCGAAGCGACGTCAGTCGTAGCACCCGAGTAAGCTTTCTTCATCCCGCTTTCATCTCGACAAGCCTATAAAGGCGCATTCGTTGATGGCAGACCCTGGCAGGGGTTCCTTCTCACCTGCCAAAGGAGATTACGCTTATCACCAGCTAAAAGCAGTGAAATTTATTTCACTGCGTAGCAGCTTACATTTGCTCCAACGTGAGATATCATTTTTGCGCCTTACTTCGATTGTCCAGAGTCCGTGACTTCAGCTTGACACTGCAGTGAGGTCAGTTGATATGTATACCACTAACAACAAATTTTCTTTGTCGTGGGGACTGTCACTGAGCTTCTGCGCATTCACGTTAGAGTTACCGAAGCTGTTCCGTTCTTCGCCCCACTTTCCCTGGCTCCCCCCCCCCCCCCCCCCTGTCCTCCACCCTCACTAGAGAAGCGAGGAAACACGATATATCATGTACATTTCGCTCCGATCTCATTGCTTCACTCAGCTCCCCGCTACCGCTGGCAGTGTCGGCATTTCTTTCTTCTTTGTCAGTAGACAGCAGTTTCGTCCAAAACGGGCGCGCCGGCGACAAGGCTTCATGTCGACCATTCCAAGATGCCCAAAACACGGAAATGACTTTATAAGTGTTTGGAGAGGTCGTCGCTGCCTTGCTCGGTTGTCACTAACACGTAACACGTTATAACACCGGTGGCTGTCAATCGAACAGATCGTTTCGGTCGTTCTTGGTATCGTGTCGTGTAGCAGCCATTCAAATATCGTCTCCATGGCAACCAGCTCGTCGTTGATCCGCCACGCGATTGCGGTTCTAACGTCACAGTAGGTAGTCACAGTAGGTGCGAGCAGTGATCAGAAGAGACACAGCAATGTTTGACTTGATGGTCGTCAGCGACAACGTGAGCAAGCTGAAGCCCTTGGCCGGCAGAAATGTGTGGTCATTGTGTGAACTGAACAGCCACAGCTTCACTCTGTCGCATGTTTTCTCCCTTGGCCAAGTGGTCCCTAAAGTGTGCAGGGTCAGATCTTGACAATGTTTTCTGAATTATACTGACTCTAAGCGTATAAAGCTGGACTAGTTGGTTTCTAGTACAATTGTGAGACATTATTCCAGCGCACGAAAAACACACGGACAATGGTAAAAGAGACAACACGAACGCCGACGTTCGTGTTGCCTCTTGTATGTACCTTCGTCCGTGTGTTTTTTTAGCGCTGGAATAACGTATCGCAATCGTTCTATACGGTCTAGCAGAATCCCCCCCAAGGCACTCTTTTCTTTCGATTCTGCTCAGGCTTGCGTTGTCTGCAGATGCTCGCTAGGCGTGCCGTTAACTTGTGGCACGCGTAGCCTGTCCGATAGTCTGGAAGCGTGCGGAATCATTTCCCGAAGGATGTGTTGTCGGCTTGTTGAGCTTGCTGGGAGGAACATCTTGTGAACATGAGTCACTTCACTGCAATGCATTCGGTTGCCCAATGATTTCTTTTCGCGGATTAATAGCACCATCTTTCTTTGGCGTTTTTTTTCTTGAAGTCTAGCGGAACAGGGAACACAAACCATATAGTCTGCCATGAAGTGATCTCTAGCACACCAAATTGCTCACTGTCACCCGCTGCCTTAGTGACCGCTGCTGCAGGTTCTATTTTTCTCTTTAGGCTTAAAACTTTTGGTTTGGAATCCGTGCTATGTGACTTGAGGCTGCTGATATCTGCTCTTCTGCTCTTCACTTCCGTTTCTAAGATAACGGGGAAATATTTGACGCCATTTTGGGAAATAGTTGCAGTGGTAGCCTTCTTTCGGTGGTACTCAAGGCAAAGCTAATTAGAATGCCCATTCGTAACGCAATCAGTAACGACACGTCACGCGTGCTCGATGCCCCGGCCAGTGCCTCGCGCCTTTGGATGCTCAACTATATGCATCACATTCGTAAGAGCCCTGCGCCTTTCTATGTCATGAAAGTCGCGTACCGTGCGAACACCTAGTAATTTTTCGATTACTTCAACGGTAACCGATAGCCTCATCCTTATGAAAATGGAATTTGCCTTTTTACTTCCTTTGTTTTTCCTTTTTGCTTCCTGAACCGCCTTCCTATGGACTTTTCCTATCTTTTGACTAAAGGAAGTTTCCTTTGAACTCATCTTGTTGAGACTTTCCTTTCTTTTGACAGAAGGAAGCTCATTTTTAAACTGGCTCTCTTTGGCAATACCAATAATGAAACTTTTCTAATGTCTTAACTTTCCAGATAGTAGAATTCGCCGACAGGCTCCACAGCTCCAATGATGTGGATTCTTTACTCGAACTGTTTCCAAAACTCTCAGCCATGGCGCACGTCTGGAATAAACACAGCGATCTTCATCTTCAGAAATTTGGTGGCTGCCGACGGTAGTTGAGTCGCGATAGCTGGCATGGACTGATAGCTGCGATTTGGCTCGCAAGTGGCCCCGTCACCGTCATAGCTGTCAATCGATCTGCATTCACTTCAGGTTTGATTTCGACGAGCGCTTTTTATTCGAATTTTGATCAAATTATTCTTCCCGCTGTAGCAGGTAGGGCAGCCAATTCCGTCTAGGGCTCATCCAAGTATATTGTTCTCTCAGTGTTGTCAACTGATTTAATTATATTTACCCGACAAGGAGGTCAGTTTGTTCTTCCACATCAGCGTCCTACAATCACCAGGCTATTTAGAAAGTGTCTGGCTGCTGCGATGATCCTGGCGATGGCCTGTCGTAGGGCGGTTCTCTTTTTCTGCAGCCATTTCGTGCCGTTCTTGACGATAGTTGACGAAATACCCCGTGCACCAAAATATAGCATTACTACAGTCGGAACCGCTCATGCAAAAAGCGGCAGGTGTGCCCTTCAAAGGAGGCCCTTCAGATTAAGACAATCATGTGGCGTTGTGGTTAATCTGATTACAGTGTCCCGACCCTGCTCTCATCTACCGAACCCTGCATTTGCCCTGCTAATAGGCATTATTCACGAGAATCGGCCGACTCCATTTGTTCTTTGAGGGGAAGAAGACCGCCTCTTCATAGTTAGTATTCGACTACTATTGTTCACAACTGCTTTCTTTATCTGTTCACGACTACAACATGGAAACGGCTCGGATGCTGTAAGTTCTAACAGGGTATTCTTTCGAGCGGCGGCACCACGCACGCCAGGAACCTAAAAAACCAATACTTTCTATCTGTATCCCGCTTTTAGACTGCTTTATTTATAAATGTTTGTCCCAAGGGTCCAAAACAAAAATCCAAAACCAAAAACGGGGCAAACGAGGGGAAGGGAAGTAGGGCGCACGTCTTGATGTGTTCGTGGTCTCGCAGAGAGAGAACTTTGACCGGGCCGGCCAACGCCTTCCATATTGGCCGGATGTCATCTTGTCGCCTCGGGTTCTACGGCGTGGGAGGCCCCTTTCAGCCATTTCGCCCGTCCTTTGCAGCTCTTTGTTTCCCTCAGAGGCCGCGCCCAATTTTCCACGGCACTCATATTGTCTGCTAGACTTAGTGAACTGAGGTCCAGAGCTCATTTATGATTGAATTTCGGGTGGTTAATATGGCCTTTCGATCAATTTTTTTCCATACTCTCATTTAGCGGTGCAGTCATTTTATTTCTTCTTAGAGGTTTATTTCTAAAACAGCGTCGAATGCGGAAACATTCACTTAAATACATTCCCTGCAGGCCCAAATATTTTGCGTTTCATGGCATTCATGTCTGCACTAAGCGCGACACGCCTCAGAAAGTGTGAAAGACCCTGAATACGAGAAACCTGCAGAAGCGTGAGAATGCTCTAGAAGCGTAGCCTCATCGGTCCCTTGTTTTGTTACATATTTTACTTATCCCCTGCTGAAAGTTGTCACAGTTACGTTGTTCAGAACTTACTCTCTGGAGTGCAGGATAGGCCACTGTCCCAGCTAAACGTAGCCCATCTTTTAAAAAAATGACAATGTGTCCAAGCTAAGTGAAAGTAATTAATAAGGGCTGTTGAGTCACGTGGCCTTCGGCGAGAAATTGTGAACGAAATAGCCTTGGACTGAACTGTATCCTAAACGGATCCCGTGCCACATGCTACCGATTTTATGACAAAACAAAGCCACAGATGATCTCAGCCGCGCGAGGAGCACGCATTGTCTACGGCGATGGAACGAGTCATTGCCCAGTAAGTGAAAAGTATTGGTTGGAGACCATATTAAGGCGAATGCCTTTCTAGGTTCATGGAACGAAATCCCGTGCGCGGGATCTGTACGTCGGATGTGTCACTTGTCAACCTGATTACGTCATCAGAAAAAAAAATTGACGATATCGCTGCAGAATCTGCCCTCAAGAAATGCGTAAGCCTAAGCGCTGCTGTGTTGTCCGCCAGATGTGTCAGCGGGATTCCGCGAGTGACAAATACTGCGCCTTCCCTTTCCTGTAAACCAGTTATGGAACGCCAGTTTGATGCGTGCAAAGGAACGCTCGTTGTGTTCGACGAGAGACGCGTGATGTACAGTGTGCATGCAGCAACGCTCAGGCTTTCGAATTTCTGCACTCCAAATCCTGCAGTTTTCTGGAATTTTTTTTTTCTTCAAACATTTCACCCAAGAAGCGTCTTTAAGTTGAACCTCTGAAAGACGTTGTCTTGACAGGCGATGACATAGGCGCGCGACTATTGATCGGGTCCCTAGTTAGATCCCAGCCGCGGTGGATGCGTTGCAATGCAGGCGAGACGCAAGACGCCCGTGTGCTGTGCGTAGGACCTGAGTGCAGGTTAAAAATACCAGGCAATCAAAATTATTGAGAGCCCTCCACTACGTCCTTCATAGCAGGTGCAACTTTGGTACGTTAAGCCAAACAAAAACCTAACAACAGGAAAATATATTAATTAGCTATCTGCTCTTTCGTCGAGGCATGACTCTGCAGTAATTTTCAAGCAAAAAATAAGCCTCAACTAAAAACAAGTAGTCATCAACCTTGAAATCAAGGTAGAGAATTTTTTTATGGTTATTTCACTCTTTTCCGCGTGTGTGCAAAAAAATATATATATTTTTTTTTTTTTTTGGGGGGGGGAGGGGGCCTTCACAGCTCTAGCCAGGTTGAGACATAAGCGCTCTAGAGAGAAGGAAAAGTAAATCCCAAGGAAGATACGCTAGCGTCCCCTGCGGGGCTCGACGACGACCTCCGAAGAGACCCCTGCTTGATAGTGTTGCTTACCTGACAGCTGAAAAGATGCTGCCGCTCGCGGTATTGACGAGAACCTTGAGAGCAGAAGGAGGAACCTGAACTGCTCATAAAAAGTAACCAGGCCTTCTCAAGGGGACTCCTTTAGTGTCCAATAGTGGATGGCGCGAGGGTTCGACGGCCAGTATGCGTGGCGCGCATTCGTGAGAAAGGAACACGCCGACGTAGGACTCGCCGCAGTACGACGAATAAGCTTTGAAGGCAAATCTCTGGCGTGCCATAACGCGTCTCAAAGTTCAGGAGTCGACGTCACTTCCGTTGTAGCGCCAGCAAATACAACACTGATCAACGCATCACAGCACAAAACGAAGCCCGTAAGAAACGCCAAGCGTCATACCAATTACTCCATGACACAAAGGAATAATGAGGAGCTCGACTACTGTGCCCAAGGATGAGGCATCAAATTTCGGCCGCGGCGGCCGCTTTTCGGTGGAGGCTAAAAACAAGGTGCTCGTGTGCTGGGCAATTTCAGTGCACTTTAAAGATCCCCAAGTGGTCGAAATTTCCGGAGCGCTCCACAACGGGGGCGTCTCTCCTAGCCGGAGTTGCTTTGGTACGTTAAACCCTACAAACCAAACAAAGGAATAATGACGTCGTGGCTGACTGGAGCGAATGGAAGAGAAGAGGATAATAGATAAAGAAAGGGAGCGGTGCGAAAGCCGTTACCTGGAAAGCGGTTCCAGGTAAACAATTTAAGTGGAACGAACCAGATGTGTCCGTATTTAACGAATGCAATTAACTCCGAGTTCCACATTATGCTGTGTCGACAACATGTTGCCCACCCCCCACACGAAACGGGAAATACAAATGAAAATACATATCGTTTCACTTCTTATCGAGGGAATTAGATAAAATCACCTTTGTTATGAAATGTCCGCTCATGTTGGCTGAGCGTAATTAGAAGCAAATGAAAGGGTATACAGGCAGCTTGAGACTCAATTTACTAGAAGAGAGTGAGACTTCGTTAACACCGTACATATTTCCCACGCTTGTGGGACCAGTTTTTGATATTTCAAAGCTGTGCCACCAACTTTCACACAACTGGCTATTGCAGGCGGAGCAGACATCCAATTAATGACTGGCGGGAAAAGCTTTCTGTTTCTCTGATGGCGTAGCCCCACTAATAGTGATGACACGATGACATCGACTGCGGCGGCCTGCGTCTGAAGATCACATTGCAGGCTAAGGTTGGGGCAGCGGTTTTGAAGTCGATAAAACTTTTATGTATTCTGGCGCAACCTAAGCGAACTTAGATGGGTAGAAATTCCCCCGCATCTCCACTACTTTCTTTTAATGTAGCATCTCACATTTGACTTGCTTTCTACTCGTTACAATGACTGTTTTCATCAAACGCCGTTCCCGTGTCTCCATCTTTGGCCATCGGCCACTCTTCGGATCACCCGTTCACGCTGCTTGCCTTTTCATGCTGGTTTCGCTAAAATAAAAAAAAAATAAAAAAGAAACGTCGTCCTAATTTCCGCTTGAAGAGCTCAGCGTCTTCCCAAGCTTTAGCAATGGCTCGCGCGCTTTCCCGCATTGTCTTCCTCAGCGGGGGTTCTGATGTTTACAAAGCCGTTCTTTTGCATTTATGCTGTCATGGTCTGTCGACGCGCGTCGTTTGCAACTGAATTACACGTTCCTCTTTGAGATGGTACGTAACAGGGTTCGGGAGCCTATGTCTACGCGTGTTTGTTTTAATAGAATGAAAGTAGGCAGTATAGACTTCGTTCAGTCTTTCAGCAGCACCTGTGTTTTTCATCAAACCAACTGTTCCGGTTCACGCTTGTGAATAGGGACGGAAATGCGGACGCTAAAGAAAAGGGTTCTATTTCTATTCAGAAGAACGCAGTGGGCCATGGAAAGGAAAAGTATAAACGTATCGTAAGAAACATATAGGGTAAGGGAACAAACAACAGTTAACACCTAAGTAGAAATCGATAAGAAATAGGCGTGGCTATAGGGCATGTAATGTGGAGGCAAGTTAACCGATCGGCAGTTAAGGCTATAAGCGGACTAGATTCGCAATGCTTACGCATGCATAGTGTAGGGCGACAGGAATTCGGGATGTCAGATGAGGATGGGAATTTTGCGCCGACAGCGTGGCCACAGCTGGCACAGAACGGTGTTTCGTGCAGAGACACTAGGGAGGCTTTTCACCAGCAATGGGCTCAGTCGGTATGATGAGGATGCTGAATAGAGGTGCTTTGTAAGTGTTTTCGTGCATCAAGCGATCCGGTGCTGATTGAGATAGGCTCTCTGAGGCTTCCCAGGCTTTTGCTCAGCGTGGCATAATTTTGCAATTTCCCATGTATTCACACTGAATTTTTCTAACGTTGCAAATGTTTTTAAAAAGGGCGCTTGCTTCAGATTTATTTTACCTTTTGGGGCGGTGTTGGTGGATAAGGCTGGAGCATTGCAATGTAAATGCCTTAATTAGGTCTCAAATAATCATATGCTAATAAAATTATCTAATTGTTTTATGAGCATTTTTTATTTGCGGAATTGGATATGCGGGAAATAGCGCATCGGGGAAAAAAAAATCAAGGAATACATTTCTAGATGAGGCACACCAATTTCAGTCTGATAGGTGACTTCACAAAGTAGCAAGCTGGTCGCCGCCGCGTCGACTCACAATGCGTGCAGTCCGGCCTCAAAGTGAAAAGGAGGAGCGATCTGCGTTTCCAGGCTTCCCCTCCGTAAATCCGCCTATCAGACTGACATCTGCACGCCTTGTAATGCTTACCGCGAATTCTTCTATGGAATGATTTTTTTTTTCTGGAGTGCACTGCTTTCAGGACAAGGTTCGATTCAGCAATTACAACACGCGCCTAAAGAGCAACATTACGTAAGTTACCTAAACATTGTTAATTAGCGAGTTAACTGAAGCATACTGCCCCTTGTAAGGCGGCCACTTTCGCTCCCAATGCAGCTCCAAGACTAAAAAAAAATATCAGTCAGGTTCCTTTCTGAATTTTGGCCCTCTAAAGAAACACCCAGTGTAAACTGGGGAAGCTGATTGCCCGTTCTTGTTCGTGTTTTAGCGCTTCACCTCATCTTACTTTTTTATTATTATTACATGTGCAGAGGATTTGTCTTGTTTAAACACCACAGTGTTATTAAAGGCCCCGTGCTCCAGAAAATCTGGCACCAGGCTCGTGAGCGTTGCCGCTGAGAGCGAAGTCACGGGCATACCTCTGGCAGATCTAATTTGGCAGCTGACGTGGCCAGGCGCTCAGTGGTAGTCGGGTTGAGGGAACTCGCTGACTCGAACTTCGCATTTGAGATGAGAAGGAGATGAGAAGGCGAGGCGGGAATCTAGTCTTCCAAGACTTGGGGTCCTGAGTTAGGCTTCTCAAGGCCACGCGGGTACGTTCGTAATTCTTGGTTAAAACGGGGCTTTAAGCTGTGTCGGGTGTCCTTTCATATAGTACGGTAGCTTACGTCTGTATACTCGTGAGCGTGTGTACTAATATGGGGACAAATAAAAAACTTACGAATCAAGGAGGAGGTGGAAGATGAGGTGGAAAGGCTTACAAATCAAGCGAATGACAAAGTGCATGTACCCGCACAATGATCCGCATTGGGAACCGGCAAATGGGAACTATTAAGCGAGAACTGTTGATAAATTTCGACTTTCCGTGAAGTCGCTGGAAGTGCCAGTTCCGCTATTTCTACAACGCAAGTCGATTCGCCCGCTTTGCCATAGGAGCCGCACGTACGCCTCACTTCAGTCAGTTACCGCGATGCGGCGCTGCCCTTACGATAAAACTAGACTCATAGGAAAAATTTCAGTGTACCGCATTCGTTTTCCTCGCTCCGCCGGCTCGCCTACTGGCTGATCCGCGTCACGTGATTTCGCATGACCATATCCCTTTCAAGCGCATGCGCGAAATATGTATTTTGCGCTGCAGTTCCGTGCAGTACACGTGAGAAAGTCTGCTGTGCCTCTGGTGTGGCGCTAGACCTGAGTCTAAAAATGCGTTTTTTCTGTGCCTGAACGAAAAGAGTGATCTGCACCAAGGGTAGGTGTGGCTTCACAGAACCGACCAGGAAAAATTCGTACCATCAAGGAACACCTTATACGAAATACGCTGGCTCATTGGATTGAAATTTTGTTCGTTTAGCCGCAAAAGAAGCGCTTGAAATATTCAACGGAAACATGGTTTGCCTAATGGCAACATGTGTTTACCTTCCAACGTCGTGTGCCGCACGTGCGCAGCAATATGCAGCGTCCATTTTACTTGCGGAAGTTTGCAAAAGCTACCCACACATTAAGTTAAATATCCAGCCAGCCGGCATCAGATACATTATGTTCAGTTCTGCGAAATCGCTCACACTCTCCGTGTTCGTGTGCGGATGATGACCGCCCGTAGCTCTTCCTTTTTATTGTTAATGTAAATGTACATCAAACTCTATGCGCATATTTATTTGTTATTTATTTCTAGTTGCACCTTAAAGAAACCCAGGTGTTGGAAATGTCCGGAGCTATACACTACGGTGTCTGATTGTATTAGCCGCTCCGGGATGTTAAACCCCATTAAGTAAACCAACCAACCATAGGTGTTGTGTGTTCGCAGCTGAAAACTTTTGCAAATGTGTGTCAACCAGATATTCCATCAATGTGCGATGGCATTTTAATTTTTGATGGCTGTTAATGAGCGACGTTCTAGCAAATTGGCGGCACGCGGCGTCTGCCCGTGAAACAACATAGAGAGATACAATTACACAATGAGAAGTACAATATTCACAACCGCGCGGTGATAGCAATGACATAGTAGGCCAGGTTTTTTTTTTTTTTTGAGGGTGAAAATGGGTGCAACCAGCACATTACATAACTTCACTTAATGACGGTTCCGCAAAAGAATTAAGTTCACGCAAAACAATATGCTTCAACAAAGCCTGCTTGGCATTCTTGGCGCAGCGACGGCAATACTAAATTGTTTGTTAGTCTGTTTGGTTTGGTTTGTTTTGTGGGGTTTAACGTCCCAAAGCGACTCAGGCTATGAGAGACGCCGTCGTGGAGGATTCCGGAAATTTCGACCACCTGGGGTTCTTTAACGCGCACTGACATCGCACAGCACACGGGCGCCACTCCGTTTCGCCTCCATCGAAACGCAGACGCCGAGGCCGGGATTCGATCCCGCTTCCTTGGGCATAGTGGTCGAGCGCCGTAACCACTGCGCCACCACGGAGGGGCGGATGTTAGTCTGTTTACACTGTCTCGGCGAGCCTGCTGCTTCACTTTGTGTTGCTTACGCGAAGCGATTCATTGTGTCAGAGCGTAATAAACTCTGCACCTCGCCCTCCGTGTCTTTACCGTGTCTGGCACAGCGGCGCCAGCGGATGGCATTCTCAACGACTTAACAATATACGCACACGTTCCTGCAATCTTCGCAGACATACTATTTCACACTTCGTGACTTTATAATGTTGTAATACCACGGCATTACTCGTACAACACGAGTTGAGCCAAATGGTCGGCGATTTACAAGAGCAGGCGCCCTGAAGTGTTCGCCGGTTCACCCACACCCATCATCTTTTCCCATCGATTGGGGACTAAAGTAATAAAGTTAGTGACCGCATAATCACTGCTGGTACTGTTCTGAAAAAACGTACCAAAATCTTTCAGTTTTGCTACCTCCAAAACATGTTAGAAGTCTACGAATGCGGTCACTCACCGTTCAGACGGTGGCTCAATCCGGTGGTCTGGAAGGAAGATGGCGCCCGCGGGCACCTTTGCGGTACTCTGTAAATTTTCCAGTGACTCTAGGTAAAACTAGGGAGCATAGGTAAAACGGGAATCACTCGATAATTTGCAGAGCACCGCCATTCTTTTCCCTGCGCAGCTACACCACCGATTGGTCAGCAGGGGCCACGTGGTACGCCGGGGCTTGAGCTCGCAATCAAGCTTCCGAACAGTCACAGCGTGGACACCTGTCACCGCAGTGTGCATACGGAGATTGCTGTATTTCGCGACCTGGTTTCTTGCTCGGGTTTCTTAAGGTAAAAACATTTCTGCGCTTATGGAGCCAGTATCCGTGCGCGTGATCTGTGCTTCGCATCTGCGCACTGTGTCACTCGCAAATAGCGGACGTGTGAGCAGGGAGATTAAGAATGAAAACGATTGACGGCAATAGATAATGAATAAAAGCTATACACATCGATAGCGCGTTAACGACTAATGCTAATTACTAATAACGATGATTAATAATGACTAAAAATGACGTAAACAAATATGTTGAACTAGATTTGTAATGACCGCAACTGATTGGAAATTAGTAAAAATACCTAACTATGAGTGGTAATGACTACAATGACTAGACATGATTCATCATGACTATAAAACGACCAATATGTCAAATGACGACTTAAGTGACAGCAATTGAGTGGAAACGAGCAAAATGCTATGCAATGAGTGATAATGATTATGATGACTCGGCATGACTCATCATGACTACGAAATGACCAGTATTTCAAACAATGACTTAAGGATAGGCTTAAGCCTTTTTCCTATTAAGGGCCATCTAAGAAACCTTCTAATCATTTTTGTTTCTTGCAATAAGCACTTCGTGGCAGAATGCTGCGCTGCTGCGCCTTCGGCTGCAGCAACGGACTGAGTCCGCAATGATTTTTCTCTATCGCGAAGGAAAAAATCAACAAGGAAAGATGCCTTGCCGAAATCTATAGAATCAATAGGGACAAGTTCGTGCCGACCTGCTCAAAATTAGTTGTTCATTGAAGATCTGTGCGGACATATGAATCGGCAGCAAGTTGTCGAGGTAGGCGCATGCGTTGTAAATCTCCCAGATTTGTGGACGCTCATTTAAATGGCCTGTAGTGTCACACCAACGCTCGGTGATTGTCGACGATGACAAAGACGACGAGCGTACGTCGAAAGGCGCGTGCAAAAGAAAGAAGACGGCAGACAAAAGACGAAGACGCAAGAGACTGACGCGCTAGGTAAACGGTCGACCTGAACACCGACCTGAGCTTCAACGCACCCTTACAGG
>JAJIZL010028178.1:98718-135065 GCA_023969395.1 Amblyomma maculatum
ATTTATTAAATGTGTACGTGCTGAGCCGCAAGCTCAAGGGGGAGCGGGAGCAAGTCAGCGCAGCTTGCTAATTTCGCGGAAATCTGTGAAATAAAAACGCGCAAACAACAACAAAGGGCAGTGCGGTTTTCAGCGCGCTCACAGCACTTCCTAAATATCTTCCTCGGTAAGCACGCTGATATGATCGGAAGACCGGGGTCTATAGGACTTCACCGCAAGGCGTTGAGGAAGGCAGACGGCGGGAGGAGGTGATTAGGAGAAGAGCAAACTGAAGATTTATTTTATATCTTTACAATGCAAACGTGCAAGCACGTGAAAGGGAGCGAGGTAGCTCTTAATCAACTGAGAGCACAGGCGATTCACACTAAAGCAACCCTCGTAGGCAGCTTAAACCACTTTTGAGTCCAACTGTGGAACCCGCAGCTCCCCAAACGTCCAATAGGCGCTGAGCCGCTTCTCTTGGCTCCGCCCAATTATTCTACCTGCATCTCACACACAAACACGCACACATACACACACCTCCTCGCACTTGTACAGGGAATACTGTATACCACTGCGGAATAGCCAGGCCATTCTCGTTGTTCTCTATGAAGCGGCGATGTCCCCCCATATGGTTTCAGCCATCTTCAATGGCGCCGGTCAGGCGATGGTGCGCACCTCTTCAGCAGCACAATGCCTGGTCTTGGTGGCCATCAAGCAGCATGTGCAGCAGCTCCTTCGAATTCACCGCCGCCTGCCTAAGGTAAATTAAAAAACCATCTTCCGCAGTGAAGTCACAATACGACGAGTGCAGCTGCTTCGTTTCGCCCCGCCGACCCGGACCATTGTTGAGAAGGTTCCAGCAACAAAATGTAGTCTTGCTTCAACAGCGCCAGCCAGGCGATATGGCACCCATCTCCCCGCCGCCAAACTGGAGCCTGAGAGAACTACACCATAGTCTAAGCCGGTATGTCTTAATGATCACGTGTCGGCACAAGCAGCACCTTTGAGTCAACAGTCGCTTCCCTAAGAACGGCTAAGGAAGCCATCTCCCGCTGCTCGGTCACAACACAACAGCCTTCCCCGGCTCCTGGTTCGCCCCGCTGCCCCGGTTGCATTATTCAGAAGAGGGGTGCCGGAGATCAAAAGACACCCGTTTCGGTTGCCGACAAAAGCGCTTGACTTCAATGAGCTTGTACAAGACGCGCAAGGATCCGTGCTCCTTGGTCCTGATGTCCCCAGTCAACAAGCCTCGGTCCGCTGCCGCTTTCTCGAAAAACCACATCCGGCTCTCCAGCGGCTCTTTCCAATGGTGCGGACTCTCTGGGACGATCTATGGCCGATTTCTTAGGCTTAACAACGCCCACAAAAAGGAGGACGGGGAGGGGGGGCGAAAAAACATTTTTAACAATGAGTGCGCAGCCATCGCTGAGGCTTCCTCGTGTACACACGGCGACCTCTCCCACATTTACTCCACCTGGCCTCAATAACACAAGGAAAAATATTGGCAGTAGCTTGCCTCTGCTGTGCCTGGATATACATAGCTTAAAGCTTGCGCAGTAGCGCGTGGCGACTGTTGTAAACATGGCTCCGGCTAAAGGTCACGCGCCGGAAAGGAGCGCAGGCCGGCAGCAACGAGGAGCGCGCACCGGCTGAGGCGAGGAGGCGACGCACCTTCGCCTCTCGTGACATTAGGCGGCTCTTGCGCATGCGCATAACGGGCGGCTTACACACACACGCGAAACTCGGCTCTCACCCGCGTAGTGCAGCTTTACACTATAAAAAAGTTCGAAAGGAAAAGCGTGCAGAGAACGCAAGGATTCGCACGATATCCCATTCACGCAACTGGGTCGTCACGCAGGCGGGTAAAAGCTACAAAAAAAAATTGATGGTGGTTCAGCTTCGTTAAGAATCAGAAGCGAAAAGCTATGGTGATGCCTTGACTTAGTGCGCTTCCATCGAGCGGCCGTGCCATGGCTTAGCTTGTGGTGCTTGTCACAGTTGTGGCTTACCTTGTTGTTCACGGTTGCACCTTATAGGGTTTCCGTGGCTTATCATCACGGTGAAACATTGATTACAGCCCTATATCACATAAGATGAAACTTTCCGATTCCACGTCATCATCACTGTTACACTTCCCTATAGACATAAACACAGCTCGGTGATCCGTATAGTAACATGCAGCTGTTTCCACAGTTTTAACACAGTATTCAGATTTTACAGTGCATGCGCAGAAGCGCGCGACACCACTGAGAGGTCAACCGGCGGAGTCGCGGTGGCGGTTGCGGCGGCAGCGGCGGCTCCGAGCACCTGCACCTCCCCTGTGACGTCACGTCGTTTGAGCATGCGCAGCTGTGACTTTTTCTAACGACGGAGCACACGCGAGACTCGGAGATAACTAGCCTATCGACGCTTTTTGCTTCAAAAAGCTAGCTGAGAGGGCAAGGAGCACCAGGACAGTAGATGTAACCTAGGTTCTACGTCATCCTTGTTGCCACATGATCATCCCCAGTTGACATGCACCGAATGAGTCCCCTTCGGCGGGGAGTGAACAGAAAAGGCCAGCTCTGCTTCAGATCGAGAATCGTTGTGCCAGCCTTGATCTCTCGCTTCTGAAGTGAATGTGTTGAGCCCATGAGCACATGAATATCATCGTCATCCGCCATGTATTGCTGCGCAGCTAAAAGAACATTTCAGGCCGAAGCCGCATGAAGCACACCTTGGCGGCCCACACTGCTAGCGGGGTATGAAGCGAAGGCGGCTTTGCACAGACGTGCGGCAACGTACCACGAATGGCCGCAAAACGGCCTTAGGACATTAGCAGTGGCTCTTACCGGCGCATGCATTAGACCAGGAACCTTTCTTTTGTTGCCCATGGCCAGAACTCTTGGTAGCTTCAATAATCGTGCGACCGAGCTCCGATAATCTGCGGAACAACCGGCACTACCGCTTCTCTCCCGCCAAATCGCGAGCAGCATTTGTTTTTTTTGGGGGGGGGGAGAGGGGGCTGTGCGATTCATGTGTTGCAAAGCCGCGACCAGGTGTTCAAGTGGACAGGTGCGAACGTGCACCGGCTTTTCCGCCGCCGCCGAGCATATGCCGGTGGTGGCACCACTCCCTCACCCTGTAGCTCTTTTGTTTCCTTCCCCTGCTCGAGAGCTCGGGTGAGAGAGGAATACAGGAAAGCGATGGTGTTCTTGGACAACAGCGATAATGATGTAGTTTTTACGTTGTGTAGCCCATAAAAACAGAGGACTTCTTACTGTGCGCTAATTTGAAATAACAACTTTGCATATTGTGACGAGTGAAACCTAACATTAGTATGAGTACTCTTCTCCTTCTATCAGTAACAACTCAGTAGCCAGTAAAACAAAATCCGATTTATGCGTTTGGCGGCGTCTGGAAGGGTGACATTCGATTCAGAACAAGGACGTTCGTGGTTTTTTAGCGGTGATCCAGTCTGTCGTACGCGGGTTACTGTTTTCTTTGGAGAAAATGTGTCTTCATATTCATATAACCAAAAGTAAGAATTAGCTGCCCGGCTCCCTTCCGTGTAGGATGCCTCGATATAGCGCGCCGCCGTACAGGGTGGAGGCATCGCCTTCGACGGCGCCATGTTGGGGCAAGCATAGATGCGGGGGGCGATGGAGCGTCGGCCAAATTTCTTGTTCAGCATGCGCTTGCACTAGCAGGCTCAGCTGTGTAACGTTTTTACACACATACTCGCAATCCTGAGCGCATGTCATCCGCTCTTAGATAGTACAGATTTCTTAAGATCAGCCAAAGAAAAAACTGAGCGCGAAGTCATGGAGGCATACTTCATTAGGAAGGCCGGTCAGGATTGCGTCAGCGTACCTTCTATCAACCTTCTTGAAAGCGAATTTGAATTCCTTGATGGCCACATGTAGGTGTTATAACCCTTTTTGCTTTATTACCACAAGCAACCGGTTGCTGACTGTTATGAAACGAGTTATCGTCTGTGGAATTTCTTTTACTTCCCGGTTTTTGGTGTGTTTACTCCCCTGATTTTCTCATTCTTCATAATTGTTCTTCCACTCGCCCATCCTGATTATTCTTGCTTAGCACTTCAATGTTTTAGTGAGGAGCCTTCTACACTCCTGAGTCTGTTTTTAGTTTTTTAGTTTTGACTCTGCTTTTGCTTCCCACGTATGGTCTGATTTAGCTTATGACTCCGCGTTTGCTTCGCACGTTTCATATGTCTTTAGTTTTGACTCTGCTTTTGCTTCGCACGTGTCATCTGTTTTTTGTTGTGACTCTGCTTTTGCTTCGCACGTTTTATCTGTTTTTAGTTCTGACTCTGCTTTTGCCTCGCACGTTTTTTTGGTATTGACCTATGATTGTTTTTACTTCCCTTGTTTTGAGCCCTTTTAGGCTCGCTCGTTGCTGTGGTTGGGTGGCACCGTCCCTTGGCCATGATGTTGTTCGCACCCCATCTGTTGTATTATATTCACAATGAGTTTTATATAATCTGTTGATAATGCTATCCGGCCCCCTTGTTTCTTTTTTGGTTTCTCCGGGTCAAGATTGTCGGCCGCCCTTTGTCAAACTGTATTTGGTCGTAGTATAAGGCCCCTTGATTGTCACGTGAGTTTTGAGATAAATTGTGCTGCGGTTTTCCTCGAAAATAAAGTTGTCAGTTAGCGCCTGTCCTGTCTACATCTGTGTTGTCCTCGTCTCTTTTTTGCGCTATGTCTTCAAGAAACTGCTACCAACTAGCCCAAACCAAACATCTGAGCGCTTATTTGCTCGAAAAAAAAGATAAGGAAAGCAAATACTGCCTAATAGCATGTGTAATTCTAAAAGGAAATGATCAAATTGCAGATGGTAAGCATTTTTTCTTTCGCCGTCTCGGATGTCAAAATGCGATTATTTTGACGACTGGCTGTTTTATAAAGCAATGCATTTTGTACTGCCGGACATGAATGAGTTTATCAGGTACATAACATTCAGCTGCGTCTATTGCTATAGATCAAAAATCATATCTACGTTTCAGTCAGCCGTATATCGAAAATTATTTGGATCGCAAAGGCCCATCCTAAAACGGTAGAAAAGACACAGCAAAAAACGATGCGTAAATCAACCTTTACCACGTGTCGCAAGCTGTTGCACAAGACATTTTATTCCAAACCATTCTCATTAAGACTTTGGACCCTATTTTGGATGCACGCCTAGGAGAAATCTTTAATCAAGGTTGGTGCCAGCTGCAGTTCTGCTGCTGTACCCATCATTCAAATTTTCTGGCTGACTTAGCCAACTCAAGTAAATGCGTAAGCGCATCATCCCAAACTGCTCTAACAGCCTGTTGATCAGCTTTGGGTGTTCCGCGCAATCAACCACTGGAATCTGAATGGTTTGTTCGATAAGGTATTTAACGAATTTTACTACACTCTTCAAATGGCAGATGTCGTTTTGTTCCGATAAATTTTTACACGCAATCAAACAAGGTCGGGACCGCCGTTGACTTGAGGAGCCGCCGTCCATACACTGTGTTTGCCCTCGAAGTGGCGCTGAAATGAGATAGGCGACAAAACAGCCATTTTGCGTCTTTTGTAGTGCGTACGCAAATGAATGAAATAATAAAAACATGGAAGCAATTCAATAGTTACATGTACGATCGCACAATTTTTCAATGAATGCCAAACAAGCGACAGCACTAATTCGGGCGTCAGGCGGTCCAATTTAGCTTCACCTAAATTTGGCTTAACCTCAGACGAGTACTTGCGGGGACAACAAGGTGTGAGCATTGCCTCGCGATGCGTAATTAATTATACAGGGAAGGAAAAGCTGCATTCGTGGTGAACTTTTGTACTGCGCAAGCACCTTGCTTCCTCACGACCGCTTTCTCAAGATGATGCCGCTACACTTTCCAGCTCACGAGAGCAGTTTCTTTGCGACTTGTCGAGCTGCCAATCGTATACTTAAAACGACTTAATTTTTCATGACAACCCAATTTTTTATATTATTGCGAATCTCAAAAACGTCGCTAGCGACGGGCTCTCCAACGCTGCGGGCTGCGGTTCTTCTGCATAGTCGTTTGGTTTAACTTTACTTTTTCCTTCCTTTCCTAACTGCCGCTGATGGGCAGCCTCAAGACTAGGAGGTATCACGCTCCTCTCCCCTTCCCTTAAAAATACTTTGCTACCGCTTCGTTTCAGAAACTAGGCTTGACGACGTGCCATTTTAAACAGAGAGGAACAACAAAATTCAAGTAAGCACGTAGGCGTGCCAACTCCTCGAACTGCGCTCGCTGCTCGATTTCTAAAACTGCTCTCCTCACGTGGAACTTCATGCATGGTCACTCAGGGAGGGGCAGGCCATGCGGTGGGTATCACAGAAAAAAACTTAAAAATGAAAAAACTAGTAGGGACTCAGCGAACAGCTAGTTCCTCGGTGGTATTTCAGCAAATTTGAGCGAAGAAATTTTTATTTGTTTATTTATTTATACATCTACCTAAAGCGCGTGTTGAGGGCATTTTTGTAGGCGGGATACAGTATAAAAGCATACATACAATAAAAATGATAAATATACAACGCATTCCATTACTGAGCAAACTCATAACAAAAGAATCATGAAATCAAGAAAGACGGAAAAAATGGCATATTGTTACGGACGAAGGAGTAAGAAGAGGGCAGTGGCGTGGGCGGAAGCACGCGTGCTAGGCCTGCACACAGATTTATTAAACGTCATCTCACGACCATCGAGCATCTTCTGTCTGTGCTCTGTGCTCTGTTCTCCTGCTGTCATCGCTTGCAGCCACGTAACATTTTGTGGAGGCGCGGCGTACGTCATCCCCATCCTCGCCTTGTAGCATCAACGCCATCTGTAAGCAGGGACCATTGACCGAGGGCCCAGGGACATCGCTGAGCAGTTTCGCCTCAGCCCTTCAAGCCCAGACCGGACCAACTACCTCCGCCCAGCCCCCAGCCCGAACCTGAAGACAAAGAAAACAGACAGATCAATCAGAACCGAGACGAAGGACCCGAATGACCTGAAGGAACCGATGGACACGAACACGCAACCCCCGCCCAAGCTGCCCGACGTGGCCTCTAGCCATCGGTCGCATGGACTCTGGTGACGGATGGTTGACAGCTCCAGGGGAGGCGGATCACCCACGCATCAGACATTGTACCGGCAAGCCGTTTTACTATTACTTCTTCCTCTTCTTCAAGCATCCAGACACGCCCATCATCATGCCATGGAATCATCATCGGTAAACTTCCTCGTCTACGATAGGGACGATCCCTCGGTTGCCCCGGGTCATGTTACGGACGAAGGAGAAAGAAGAGGGCAGTTGCGCAGGCAGGAGCGCGCGCGGCCCGCACACAGATTCATTAAACGTCATCTCACGACCATCGAGCATCTTCTCTCTGTCCTCTGTTCTCCTGTTGTCATTGCTTGCCACCACGTAACAATATTGTAATAATAAACAACTATCATCATGATCATCATCATCAGCCTGACTATACCCACTGCAGGACGAAAGCCTCCCCCATATTTCTCCAATTAACCCGGTTCTGTGCTAGCTGCATCCATTTGACCCGTGCGAACTTCTATAAACAATTTTTCTATAAACAATTGTGCAGAAAAACAAATTCTTTTTGAGAACGCACAGCAGCACAGTTCAAACGAAGATTGCTGGGCTAAGACAACTTCTTCTAGCAATTTATTCCAGTCGTGCAGTTTTAGGAAAAAATGAGTTTTTAAAGACATTTGTATGGCACTGGTATTCTTGAACCTTTAAAGAATGATCTAAATTGGGGGATATATTGCTGGGAGCTTTCATGTATAAATCTTTAGACAAGCCTGTTGCGCCTATAAAAATATTGAGAAATAGCTTAAGTCTAGCTAGCTTTGGCAGCCATATGGTTTACATGGTCGTTCCAAGAAAGGTTGTGTGTGACGATAACACCTAAGTACTTGTAATTCTTAACAAATGATAAGTTTCTGTCGTCTAGAGAGTACTGGGCAGAAAGTTAAAGGTTGCTTTTTATTTATAAACTGCAGAACTTTATATTTAAAAACTTTTTAATGTCATGTGCCATCTTTTGCATTACACTAAGACAAAGTCAAGGTCACTTTGCAATTCATTGGAGTCGCTTACAGAAATGACGCCACGGTAAATGTGACAATCGTCGGCTCCGATAGTAGAGAGTTTAACCTTACCGTGATCCGCGATCCGCTACCGTGATCCGTTACCGTGATCTGCCACCGCGCGTTCCACTGCGCATGTCCAGATCCCTCGACGCCGATAGATGGCGCCACATACTGGATGTGGGCACATAGGCCTGCCGCGTCGGGACCAATCAGCTTGTGCTGATTGTGCTGTACCGCCCACGCACGGTAGCGGGTACCGGTGGCGGACCGCGGATCACGGTAAGCTAAATCTCTCTAGTATGCGCAAAACCCGCCGCCACCGCTGCCCTCCCGCTAAATCGCGAGCGCAATTTTTTTTGTTTTGGCGCCATGCAAGTTATGATGCGTTGCCGCGACGAGATACGCATGCGCATTCTTAAAGGCCCACTGTCCACCCTCCGGCCGAAAATATTTTCTTCCCCAGTGACTCTGAGACTTCGCCCCTAGAACGCAAGGCCGCAAAATGTTTTTCAAAAGAGTAACTAATAACACAGTTACAGCCACCGCAATCACCCGATTCTGTCATGCCTCTCTTCTTCCTTTCCCTGGCAAAGGTTTTTCACTCTCCTGCCATAGGTCATCTAGCCTCCGCAAGACAAACTCCCCTTCCTCCTCCGTGTTTGGCGAGAGGTGGGGCGTGGCACTCCGCGTGCGCGAAAAAAACGGGGAAGGGAGTGCGCGCCGCTGGATTCAGTCTGGCCGTGGCGAGGGAAAAGCGCGCTGCGAGCAGTAGACACCAACCCTTCTCCTGTCAGTCCGCGAGACGGACCAATGGACGTCGTTCTCAGGAAGTACGTCATAACTGTGGCTCGACGGGCCAGCGCAGGAAACGGGGAAGCTGGCTTTCCGAAGGAGAGCATGAGAGAGCTTCGATTTGTATTTTCGTTGCTTTGCGGCGCGCGTGTCACTGTAGCATTTTGCACAGACTATCTCCGGTACGTGATCGAAACACTGGGCTCCTTTGCTTAATAGGTCCTTCCCTGGACAGTGGTCCTTTAAAGTGGCCAGATGCGAACAGGTGCCGGCGCTTCCGGCGCCACCGGGCATACGCCGGCGGCTGCAGCTCTTCCTCATCCTTCAGCTCTTTTGTAGCGCGAGCTAGACTGGCCGCACTCTCGCTGGCTTCGCGTGGTACTGGGGCGACCGTACTGCGCATGCTCGAGGAGCGATAGACGTCACTGCTCGCTGCTGGCGAGCCTCGCCATCTCCGCCGCCACGGCTGCTCGGCCAACACCCCCTAGACAGCGCAAGTCACCCTTTCCACTAGTCTTACGTCACGACCGTGAGATCTGGGGATATATTGGCGGCGCCGAGCGCAAGCGTACGCAAGCAAGGCGATCTGGGATGACTCAGCCTTAGTGTGCGTGTTTTCTGCATGTGCTTGCTGTGTTCCTAATCCATGCTGCTTTCAGCTTAAGCAAATTTTTATATTTACGTTACAGCTTTGTGATCAGCACTTCCGTGAAAACGACCTCGTATTCACGACAAACTACGCCGAGTGTTGTCAAGGTCACCGTTCTGAGTAATATCTCTGCCTACCATTCTTATCTTTATCTATCCATCTAACAATAAATGTGCTCTCAGATGAATTTTGTGCCTGTCTTAATGTTTATTCAAGTAACTTTGAATGAAGGTGAAACTTTCCTCTACTCTTCATTTCTGCCATTGAAATAAATGCCACGTAGATTGTGTCAAACTTCTCATATACTTCAGAACACTGGTAATATTAGATAACACAGGTAACACAAGTATAACCCTTTTCAGCGCTAGCACTAAAAATTTCAAAAGGTAGCTCCAGATCAGCGTTGAATAAAAAAAAAACGCTACCGCGTTGGGTGAAGCCGACTTTCAGTATGATCTCACTATGATGATTTCACATGAGCTTGCACAGACCTTGTAGCAGTCTAGGTGGTGTTGGCTCGGCGCAGCTGCGAGGAGCCGGGTGGCGTCATGAGTCCGGTGACGACAGTGAGCGCCGCCAGAGCTTTTGGGTAATACTGGTAGCGCAAAAAAAAAGTCGCCGGATTTTGTATGCATTTTTTATGTGCGTATGAATTGTATGTGTGTATGAATGAAGAGATAGAAAGCGTGCAGAGTGGGTCAGAGAAATAACTCAAGTTCCCGACATTCTAGTAGAAATTAAGAAGAAGAAATGGACATGGGCAGGACATGTAGTGCGAAGAGAGGATAACCGGTGGTCGCTGAGGGTAACAAACTGGATTCCAAGGGAAGGAAAGCGTAGCAGGGGGCGGCAGAAAGTTAGGTGGGCGGATGAGATTAAGAAGTTCGCAGGGGTCAAGTGGATGCAGCTTGCACAGAACCGGGTTAAAAGGAGAAATATGGGAGAGGCCTTCGCCCTTATGTGGGTATAATCAGGCTGATGATGATGATGATGATGATGATGATGATGATGCATTGTCATGCCACCTGGAAGCTGTAAAAAGACTTGTTGCAATTGCTGTCATTGCCTTTCAGAAATCGCATTTTTCTTTCTGTATTTCCATCCTAATTCTGTACCGCTGCTATCCTGAAGATGTTTTGCTATATTGCAAGTAAACTAACTTTATTTTCTATGGTGGTAGTGCATTCATCAACAATCTGTAAGTTTGCAATTTGGAAGCAGTTTCCTTAATGGCCGCGGCGGCGCCACCATTGACCCGACTTTTCACCAATCGAAACCACCGTTTTTTGATACATGGGCCCTATAGGAAGTTTCGCAAATGGTAGTATTAAGATTTCTGCGGCGCCGCCACTTCTGGAGCAGAAGCGGCGCGCGCTACTGCGCATGTGCGAGGAGATAGCCTCGCGTGTATAAATGTGAGGCGATGAACGCAGCCTAGCTCGTAGTTCTTAATGGAGAGCGTTGTTAAATTAAGTCAGGCCGGTGCTAACCGGCGTAATAGAGTGGAAAACCTCAACTCGTCGGACGCTGAGGTTGTCGCCTGGAAGTTGGCAGTTGAACGTAGGAAAAACGAACAAAAAAGGCTAGGCGTGCAGCGAAGGCACCGGAGCAAAGAGAGGAACGCCTAGCCAAGAGACGTAGTCAAGAAGTGGAGTGGCGTGCACTGGCCTCGCAGCGAGTCGAAGACGATACGAGCCAGGACAACGTGAAGAAGCAAACAAACAGAAGAACAATTGCAAGTGGCGACGCCAAGATGCACAGCGAAATAATAATGATAATAATAATAAATAATAAGAATAATAATAATAAAAATTAAGAGGGACTTTAGCGAATAAATTAGTGAAAGCGAAAGCCGCAGTGCCACATTTTGCTACAAAACTGTTGCGCATGTAGCCATGTATGCTGCTACGAGTAAAGTGAGCGACTACTGTTTCACATTCTGCTAGTGCACTGAGCTGTGAAGTGATGACGAGTTTCGAGAAAACTCCAAGCATTCTAGTTTAGATCCAAGTTTAGATCAATAACTAGCATTGAAATTAATAAGTGAATAATCAGTAATTGATAATTCAGTTCAGTCGTTCAATCGTGTCCGACTCTTCGTGACCCTATCGACCATATCACGCCACGCTTTCCGGTCTCTCACTATCTTCCTAACATCGCATAACTTCATCTGCAGTGCCTCGAGGATGCCATCTAACCATCGCGTTCGCTGCCTACCCCTTCTCCGGTGACCCTCAACTTTTCCCAACATCAAATCTTTCTCCAGCGACTCCTCTGTTCTCATCAGATGACCAAAGTAGCTGAGCTTTAACTTTACAATTTGACCGTCCAATGAGCAGTCAGGGTTTATGGTCAAAAATATAGACTGATTTGATCTTCTGGCAGTCCAAGGAACTCTCAAGAGTCTCCGCCAGCACCACAATTCAAACGCGTCAATTCTTCGGCGGTAAGCCTTCTTCACAGTCCAACTCTCGCATCCATACATCACAACTGGAAAGACCATAGCACGAGTTATACGGATCTTGGTTGGCAGTGTAATGTCTCTGCTCTTAACTACCCGGTCAAGGCTAGCCATGGATCTCTTTCCCAGAAGCAGGCGTCTCCTAATTTCATATCTACAATCTCCTTCCGGGGTCATCTTTGAGTCCAAGAAGAGAAAACCTGTCACAGCTTCCACTTCTGGTCCCTTGACGCTCCAGGACTTGATAGGGCAAGACGCCACGATCTTTGTCTTTTTAATGTTCATTTTAAGCCCAAACGTCTCACTCTGTTCTTGTACGTGCATCTGAAGTCTCTTGAGTTCCACTTCACTTTCCACCATTAAAGTGGCATCATCCGCACATTTAAGGTTGTTTATACGTTTTCCAACAATATTCACTCCAGCTGAAGACTCGTCCAACCGGCCTTCCTCATGATGCACTCAGCATATAGGCTAAATAGACAGGGCGACAGTATTCAGCCTTGTCGTACTCATTTCTCAATCGGAAACCAATCAGTAAGATTATGTCCAGTTCTGACTGTTGCCTCTTGCCCTTCGTACAGGTTCCTGAGGAGACAGATGAGGTGAATTGGAACTCCCATCTCTTGGAGAGCTTGCCACAATCTGCTGTGATCTACGCAGTCAAACGCTTTCGCATAGTCAATAAAGCAGAAGTAGATGGGTTTCTGGAACTCTATTGCTTGGAACAATCTTTGGCACTGCCTTTCTTTGCAATGTGGAGGTAAACTGACCTCCTCCAATCCTGTGGCCACTGCAGGGTTGTCCAAATTTGCTGACATAATTTATACAGAACATTAACAGCGTCATGATTGAGGTTTTGAAGCAACTCAGCTGGAATGCCATCAATTCTGTTAGCTTTATTCTTAGCAAGGCTGGCTAAGGCCCATTCAACCTCACTCTTCAGGATGCCCGGCTCGAGATCAGTAATCACAACCGTCTTATGTTGGTTTTGCACATTCGGGTCCTTCTTGTACAGTTCTTCTGTGCATTCCTGCCACCTCTTCTTTATCTATGAGGCTTCAGTGAGGTCCCTGCCTCGTTTGTCCTCTATCACGCCCAGCTTAGCACAGAAGCTTCCTTTGATATCTTTGATTGTCTTATACAGAGCTCTTGTGTTCCTCAATTGGCTGTTGTCCTCAACTGCTTGGCACTGTATATTCAGGAAGGCATTCATATCTCTCCTTGCCATTTTCTGAAAATTCGCATTAAGGACCTTGTATCTTTCTCTTTCCCTCATAAATTTTGCCATCATCCTTTCCTCAGCTATTTGCAAAGCCTCTTCAGATAACCAGTTTGCTTTCTTGCATTTCTTTTGCTTTGGAACTACCTTACTAGCAACTTGTATTATATCACGAACATCAGTCCACATCTCCTCAGGCTCTTTGTCTTCTAGATCTAATTCTTGAAATCGATTCCTCACTTCCACAGCATATTCTAATGGAATTTGATCCAGATTATACCTGAAAGGCCTTCTAGTTTTCTGCGTTTTCCTCAATCGAAGCTTAATTTTGGTAACAAGAAGCTGATGATCGGTGCCACAATCGGCCCCAGGCCTCGTTTTTACTGCTTGTATAGCGCTTCTCCATCTCTGCCGGCAAAGAATATAATCAATCTGATTCCTGTACACACCGTCCGGTGAAGTCCATGTGTACAGGCGCCTCTTGTGCTGTTGAAAACGAGTATTCGCTATGGTGAGGGTGGGCTATCTGCCACCGTTTCCATACTGCTGCGGCAGTACCTCGTCCAAATGCGTAAACTACAAACCGCTGCGTCCTCCCCGCGCTAGTGCCTATTTGCCGCGGCTGAGTGTCACGCGGGATTAGCTTACTCGCCGACGGCTTTCTTTGTTTTCTTCACAAAACTCTACTAGCCTCTGCCCAGCTTCATTTGGCTCACCAAGACCGAACTTGCCTGTAAATCCGGATATTTCTTCACTCCGCACCTTAGCATTCCAGTCTCCTATGAGAAAAAGGACGTCTTATCATGGATTGCGGTCTAAAAGGCATTGCAGGTCAGCATAAAATCCCTCAACGTCAGCTTCTTCAGCAGTAGTGATTGGTGGATAGACTTGGGTAACTGTTATGTTGAAAGGCTGACCTTGGATGCGAATTGAAATCATTCGGTCGTTTTGGGGGTCATTGATAATTAGTCATTTCGTAGTCGTTAATCAAATAATGGCCAAATAATTAGTCATTAAGTCATTATAAGTAACAAATTAGCTTAATGAGTCATTGATCAACAATTGATTATTAGTCATTAGTGATTGGTATATAAATCAGTAATTAGGCAATAATAAAATGATCAGTCATTAATTTGTAATTGATCATTGATTTGCATATGGCCATATAAGGCACGCATTCCCGCATACAGTGACGGTGCTCTGTGATTGGTCGAGACCTCTATGATGTCATTCCGCCTCGGCCCATCAGAGCCGCCACAAAAGCGGGACACATTTTGTCCACGACAGTATGAGCCATTAAAGGATTTCGCCTTAATCAATTGGTTGATAGGAAAGGAAAGGCGCAGTATCTGGCACACGCTCTGTGGACACCTGACCCACACTCTAATGAAAGGGAGGAAGGTGAGAGTGAAAAAGGAGCAATGTTATAGGGCTACGGAGTAATTTAAACCACTTGGGGATCTTTAACGTGTACGGACGTCGCATAGTACAAGGACGTCTCTCCGTTTCGCCTCCATCGAAACGTAGCCGCCGACAGAGCGTAAAAAGCGGCGCATAGCAGCAGCAAAGGGATATTGAGAGTAAAAAGAGTAAGGGAGCAGCGGGGACGCCGGAGCAGAGAGAGGAACGGCTTGCCAAATAGTGATGCCAGACTGCCGAGCGTAATAGACGGAGAATAACTGCCGAGATGGGACCTAAGCAAGAGTGCAGTCAACGGGAACCAACAGAAGAGGATCTGACGCTCATTGCTAAACGTATATGACCACAACAAGCTCAGGCAGAGAAACGTACCTCTGGCTACGTATATCTTGGCATAGCCGAGCTAAGCCATTGCCAATTTTTTCCCTTCCCCCACACGAGAGCTCGCGTGACGAAGAAATACAGGAAAGCGACGGTGTTCTTGGGCTACAGCCGTAATGATCTAGTTTTGCATATTGTGAGGAGTGTAACGTTACATTTGTAAGATGATGAATAACTTTATTGACACCCGTCAAGAAAAAGTTTCCTCCCCTTTCAGCAGGCTGGAATCTCTTGGGATTCAGCAGTGGCCAGGACCAGATGGATGATTTTTGTTTTGACTTCTTTGTTCTGGCTGATCATTAAAGCCTCTTAAGACTCCAAATTCCTGTCTGGTTCGTTGTATCTAGGGCATGTCCACACCATGTGTATCATACCTGCAATTTCGTTGCAGTGTTTGCACCGTGGGTCCTGTATCACCGGATGCCATCAGCTTAGTGCAGGTGGGTTGGGAAAAAACCCCGCCTGTAACTTTCTCCATATAACCCCTTCTTTTCTGCTTAGAATTTTGTCTGCTCGAGGCAGTGTCTGTATTCCCAATCTGTAATGATTGAGCTCTCTGCTCGACGAGACCGCACTGGTATCCCGGTGTGTAACCTCGGGCCAGTGCGTGCACTGTGTCATTTCCTCTCAGGTTCTCGTGTACCGGAGTCGAGACGAGTTTAATCAGCTCTGCCGGTGGCGGTCCGGCAGCCAGAATCTTAATCGCTTCGGCAGATGTCCTACCTGCGTTGTAGTGTCGGACAGCCGATTGGGAATCGGTTACAATCACCCTTACATTCTGTTGAATTAAGGCCAGCGCAATGGCCACCTCCTCAGCTGCTGTTGCGTCCCTTGGTCGAATGCTGCAGCACGAGACCCGGTCCCCGTCCTCCCTGGTTGCTAGGGCTACGAAACCCGTGCTGCGTTTGTATTCCGCCGCGTCCGTGTATACCACGTCCTGTCTGTTTGCTAGTTTTCTTTTTCTGCAGAGCTTTCGCTTTTTCTTCTACCCTCATGGTGTACCGGGTGCATATTCCTCTGAAGTGGTGGGATTCTTATTTTGTTCTTTATGTCTGTTGGGATATCCTCAGTCAGTGTTAGCCTTGCTCAAGGTTCGAAGCCTAGTTTTTCTAGTATTTTTAGTCCCGATCGGCTGCGTAGGAGTCGTTGCTGCCGTGCTACTTTGGTAGCCTCAATGAGCTCGTCTAACGTGTTTAAAATCCCAATGTTGAGAATTTTCTGGGTGGATGTGTACGGAGGGAGGCCCAGGCGGTTTTGACGCCTTTTCACATGATATGAAACTGCAAAGAGCAATTACAGAAATATAAAGCTCGAGCACTCAGCCGAACGGAGTGGGAGGCAGAGCTGGCCCACATGGGTCTTTCTGAGCAGCGCAGCCTGCTCACCAGGGCCCGGGAGACAGCCAGGCCAATGGTATCCTGTACTGAGGGAACCACCCAAGCTATTCCGTTAAACAATTAATGTTTACTCTTTCTCTCTAATTAGGATTTCAATCTTCTTTTCTGCTTTTGCAAACCGTAGGTATGGGGCACGTATGTGATCCTACTGATTACAAATGAATGAATTAGTCTCAATAGGTTCGCCTCTTTCATTCCCGCATGTTTGTTTGCTATTCTCTTGATTAGCCGATACCTCTGGCCTACAGTCGATTCGAATTTTTGTATCATTTCTGTGTTATTACCGTTTGACTCTATGCGAAGTCAGAGCACTCTAATCGTTTCTACCCAGGCTATTTTGTCCCCATCGTTAGCGTTATCCCGTGTTCCTGGGGCTTTCTTTGTCTATTTTGTCAGCCGAGGAAGAGCGCTTCCGATTTCTCGGCAGAGCATCTGAGTCCTATTTGAATTAGGTATGACTAAGTTTCCTAAATCGCTGTTTGGAACGGGTTTTGGATGTGCGCGTGACTGCCTCTGGTAACCCAGAGGGTGAGATCGTCCGCGTATATTGCGTAGTTGAGTCCTTCTATACTTGCCAATTTCTTCTGTAGGTAAATCATTGCAATGTTGAAGAGTGTTTGTGATAGGACTGATCATTTGTATGTATAATCTTCTTCTCCTATAAGTACTAACTTGGTGGCCAGCAAAACATAGAGCGCTTCGTGCGCTTAGCAGCGTCTGGAAGGGCGACACTGGTTTTAGAACAAGGCAATTCGTGCCCTTTTTGCGCTGGTTCAGTCTGTCGTTCACGAATTACTGTTTCCTTTGGCGAAAATGTGTCTTCATATTCATATAACCAAAAGTATAAATTAGCAACCCGGCTCCCTTCCGTGCACGCGGAGCGGCATATATGGCAGAAAAATAAAGACTAGTTCATGAAATCAAAAGTCAGAATTAGCTATGGGCTTCAAAAGCACCGCCCAGTGGTGTTTCCGTTTCCAGAGACACTTGAAAATATTTAGAGTACCGCAAAGGTGCCAGCGGGCGCCATTTCCCTTCCAGACCGCCGGGTCCGGCCGGCATCTGAACGGCGAGTTGCCGCCTTCGTAGGCTTGCAACTTGTTTTTAAGTTCAGCGAAGTAGGAAGGTTCTAGCACGGTTATTAATAAAACAGTGCCAGCAGTGATCGTGTGGTCGCTAACTCTAATATTAGAGTCAGCGGTCGAAGGGAAAAATAATTGCATGGGTGGACCAGCGAGAGCTGCAGGTCACCTGTACTCGCAAATCCCGAACGTCTGGATCACCTTGTGTTCTACGCGCAGCGCAGAGGTGTTATATTATGAAGGGGCTCTGTGTGAAAGAGCGTATCGGCGAAGATCGCAGGAACGTTTGAAAATTGTTATGCGATGGAAAATGCCGAAAATTAATGCCGTTTTTCCAGGCACGAAGGACGGGATGCGGATGTGATTACTTGAGTACGCTCTGAAACTAATAATCGCTTTGTATAAGCGGCACAAAGTGAAGCAATAGGTTCACTGACACAACATTAAGAAACCTGTATATATTGTATTAATGTCTTTAAAATTAAGTGTATCATTTACATTGTTGTCGCTGCGCTAAGAACACCAAGTTGAAGCGAAGCTGTTGTTGTTGCCTGAACTTAATTATTCTGCAGTTCCGTCATTAAGTGAAAGAAAAGTAAACATAACGCGCTGGTGTTGCCTATTTTCATTGTGAAGAAAAATATGCTGTCTTTATTCGCGCCGTTTAAATTATATTGCACGTTTAGTTTGCTAGGTGATATCACTGATGTAGTTCTATTGCCATCCCTCTTGTGCCGCTCATTATTCGACGTCAAAAATCAGTACTACATTGACATAGTGATTTGCTGTCCGGTGTGGATGACACAATGGGGCCAAAACTTAGCAATTGGGAATGCACAACAAATCAATTGCGCTAGATATTCCTAGATATTGGAAGTGGGAGTTAAGCAGAAATAAATAGCTAATAAATCTGTACAGATAAATCTGTAAGATACAAATAATCACATTAGATGCAAGTCTTGCTTGTGTGAGCCACGTGAAAGGAACCTGGCACGTGTAGCTGTCCTGGGCATGGACCTCCTAAATAATCCCCCCCCCCCCCTATAGTTGTTTCCTAAATACACTTTTATCCTCATGGTCAAGAAGAAAGTTTTGTTTTATTTCCGCACGTTGGGATGAAAATCTATTACGTGTATTTTTATTTTTCTGAGAGTTCAAGTATCCATAAATACTCCCTGTGTGCTGTTCGGTTAACACACAGCAATTTCGAAATAAGAAATACGATTATGTTTCAAGTACAGTTCTGCTGTACTCCTCATCCGAGATAGTGCTCCATCGGAGATTTTTGACATAATAAAATTCTAAAGCCAACGAGAATAATCTCTCAAAATAGAACATCCCAAGAGGAAATTCAGATTTTACAAATGATGTCGCTGTTGTATCCTTTGTATTCTGTATATTCTATATAATTTCATGCATTCAACATGAGCTAGACAGTTCACGTTTCCTTATTGTTGAGCGTTGGCTTCGTACCGCCTGTTTCACGTAACTTAAGTCATGGATTAAAACAAAGAGGTGCACTGAAGGTGCGTCAAACCAAAGACATATTGTTTTATGTTGTGTAATTCTCCTCAAAGCATTTTTATGTGTGGTTTAATCAGCCAATTAACTCAAATTAGTTACGAAAAATATTTATTATTTACTTAAGGCTAAGTGTGTTTCATGAGGTGCAGAGGGAGTTAATAAAAAACTGACTCAATTCTTTCTACCGACTGATGTCATCCATGCATGGCCTGTTTTCCACGCATTCAAAGAAAGCGCACAAAATATAAACAATACTATGTGACGGCCCTCTTGCGCTACCGTATCATATATAGAGCTACCACACGCGCTTTGAATGAAGGAAGCGTGCGCGCTCACTGCGTACATTCAATTTTCCTGTCCTGGACTACTTGCTGACAGGTCACATGACCTTGCAAGCTCCAGTCCATGGAGGTAAAAAAACTAAGGAAAGAGCGTGACGTCCCGCGGCCAACGTTTTTTATTATTATTATTATTGTTTTTTGGTGCGCTACAAGAAAATAGGCAGGCACTGCTTGGACCCATAGCCAGCGGCTAGTAAAGGGTCTAATGGAAAAAGTACACAGGTTGCAGGCACCCAATCGTCAAAGTTAGAGACATCAGAAGAAGGAACTACAATAAACATAAAGAAAGTTAGTTATCGCTTATACATTCGTAAAACTACCAATGAAGAGAAGAAAATATTAACTAAAACCTCACAAATCAAACAAAAGCGCGTAGAACTTATACAAGAATTAAAGCAAAGATGAATGCATAATGTCACCACACTATAACAATACATAATGTCACATGTCGCAGAGAAATAACGCATCAGATAAAATACAGGTATATGTAGTGGTTACATGGGTAATACCAGGCGAACAATCTAAAGTTATAGCCGGCAAGTGCAAGTTTGGACTCAAAGTGTTTCATTCATTTTAAGGTAGTATTCTTTTATTGCAGTGGAAAAGTTCTTGGCAAGCTTTACGTCATAGGGTAGAGAATTCCAGATTTTGACTCCCGTAAACTGCAGCATACGCTCCCCATAAGCGTTTCTTTTCATGGGTAAATTAACATTCCCGTAAGTGTGGCTTCGGGTTGCACGTGACGGGATGTTAAATATAGATATATCAAGGGGGAGGTTGTTGCTTACTATTTTGTGAATACAATTCAGCAGTGTTTTTATGACGAAGCAGGTCAAAAGGCAGCACGCGTAGTTTAATAAATAGTGGTTTGCTGGGTCTAGAGTAGACGGAAAACGAGATCAATCTAAGTGCTCGCTTTTGTGAACGTCTAATGGGTTCTAGGTAAGTATTATATGTCCAACCCCACGACTCAATGCAATATGACAGGTGAGTATGTACTAATGTGAAGTAAAAGACTCTCACAATATTGGCATCAAAATATTGGCGAAATTGACGCAGAGCATAGCAACCCGATGCAATCTTCCTGCAAATCGAGTCAATCTGATTTTGCCAATGTTAGTGGTTATCTAGGGTCACTCCAAGGTACGTAAAGATAGTGGTTGGTTCAAGCTGGGTCTGACTGATAGTTAATCTAATATCACTCGAGTCCAGTGATATTTTCCGTGAATGGAACAGCATGTATTTAGTTTTCTTAGTGTTCAATGTTAATTTGTTCGCGAGATACCAGTCTGCAATTTTTTTCAATTCTGTGTTTGCGATGCTTTCTAGTTCGGCAGTATGACAAGCAGTAACGATAATGGCAGTGTCATCAGCATACATGAGAGCACTGGCTGAGGATAATATCTGAGGAAAATCGTTGACGTAAAGTGAGAAAAGTAATGGACCGAGTGTTGACCCTTGCGGTACTCCTGTGTATAAGCACCGCACATTTGATGTTAGGTTATTCATTGAGACAACTTGTTTGCGATCAGTAAGGTAACTAGAAAAAAGTCGAGCGCCCTATCACGAAATCCATATATTCTTAATTTATTAAGCATAATGCCGTGGTTCACTGTGTCGAAGGCTTTTCTTATGTCCAAATATATAACAGCGGCCAGCTCATTGTTATCTAATGCTCTGTTAATTGCCTGGGTGAGTGTAATGACTGCTGAGCTAGTAAAGTGCTTTGGGCGAAATCCCTGTTGCTGGAGGCAGATAATATTATATTTCTCAAGAAAAAGGAGAATACGTTTGGACAGAATTTTTTCAAATATGTTATTAATAACGCTAAGTACGGAAATAGGCCTGTAACTAGAGGGGTCAGAAGGGTCACCATCTTTAAATACAGGGGTAACTCGGGCTACCTTTAAGTTTGACGGGTATGTGTAATTCAGCAGGGAATGATTGAACAGCCGGCATAGTATGGGCCCTAAGATATCAACATTTTCCTTAATAAGCTTTGCAGGAATGCCGTCCAAGCCTGCTGCCTTGTTTGTTTTCAACTCCATGACAACCGACAACACCTCATTGATTTCAACTTCGTGCAGAGCGAAAGAATTAACAACTGACGCAGGAAGATTATTGTTTGCACTGGCATCAGGAAGCTTTGCAGCTAGATCTGGACCGACACTTGTGAAAAATGTATTCAATTCATCAACAGTTTTTTCAGTAATATTAGAGGGAAGTGTGGGACATCTTTTCAAGTTTTGCGCGACCTCATTGATAACTTCCCACTTTTTTTTTTTTTTGGATTTCCAGCAGAACCTTGAATTCGGCTAGTAAAATATTCTTTTTTTCGGGCTCTCATTAAGGACACTGATTTATTACGCACGCATTTGTACTGATACAGATAATATTCGTTGCCTTTATGATGTAGCCATTTATTATACCAATAGTCCTTTCTTCTTAATATGTTCAATATTTCTTCGGTCATCCAGGGACAAATTGGTTTATGAAGCTGGGAAGACGCTATACTTTGGCTGCTGCGATTTATAAGGTCAACCAGAGCGCTAATCAAGTTAGTGAACTCTATATTGACATCTTCATGATATATTAAGTCAGTATTGAGTAATAACAATTTGTTACGGAATGATTCATACTTTAACTTGGTTGTATTTCTTGGTTTCATACCCTTTACTTTTGTAGGTGTGTCTACCTTAACAAAAATTGGCAAGTGGTCCGAAATTGGTGTTTGGTAGACGCCAGCATGTACACCGGTGTCAATATTTATCAGTGCATGATCAATAGATGTTGCCGAATGGGTGGTTATGCGTGTCAGAGAAGCAATCAAGTTGCGGAAGTTGTATGATTGAAGAAGGTATATGTAATCTGGGGGGGTACTCGTGAACTAGTATCAATATTCATGTCACCAACGATAATAACTCGGTTTTTGTAGCTTTTAGTTAAGAGGACAAGATTGATTCCAGTTTATCAAAAATATCGGCAAGATTTGAATTCGGAGGTCGGTAGACTACGCCCACTATAAGCCCGCATTCAAGTTTCACAAATAATGCTTCAAGTTCGGGTGAACAACAAGAGACAGATGAGAAGATAGTGCAGTGAAGGCTTTCTGTCACGAATAATGCCACACCGCCACCGCTAAACTGCGTGTCCCGTGGGCGTGATATTGTCGCATAGCCGGGAATTGATATATGTTCATGTTTCCTGAGCCACGTTTCAGGGGTCGCTATGATTTAAAAAAACTCCCCATTGCTTCGCAAGCCAAGCGCCGAGGAAGCCGTTCCCTCCCCCGTTTTTTCGCTTTTCCAGTCTGCACCTATGTTTTGATGTCGGTATGTTTTAATGCGCGCGGCTGTCCGCTGTGACGAACATGGCGGTGCTGCGCGCGCGGCGAACTCCGCGCGGCGCCGATTCGCGCATGCGCGATGCGCAGCGGTAGTAGTATCACCGCACGCTATCACGTGGTCTAATCACCATAGAGACCGACTCGCTCCCTTTTATATTTCATGACTTGGCTTCAAGAGTATTGCCGCGCGCTCCCTTCTTAGTTTTTCTTCCTCCATGGTAGGAGGAACTCTAAACGGCCACCGGCCCAGTGCTGTACTGGTGGGCGGAGCTTCTGGGCTACCCGAGGAAAATCGAATGCCGGACACCTGTGAGCAAGTAGTCCGGAACTGCCCAGAACAGAAAAATTCTGAGAGCAGTGTGGAATCTACACTGCAGAACTGCGAAAGCCTGAGCGTTGCTAGTGCCCACGGTGCATCACGTTCCTTCTCATTATCAACTAAATGCACCGTCGTTATCATTGCTAATGCGATCATTGTAATTATCACTAATTGCAGCGGCATTGCCATCGCTACTATCATCCTCGCTGTAGACAAGGAGAATTATAAAGCGTTTTTCGCGATCCCAGGCGTGGCACAGTTGGTTAGAACGCTCGGCTGGGTATTCGAGGGATGGGGGTTCGATTTACGGTGGAGAACGGATTTTTATTTTTCTGATGGCGTTAGTTTCGGTTTCGGGTGATGACGTCATTTGTTTGACAGTTTTATTGTGACCGAAGGAACAAACTCCGACAGTATGAGCTATTAAGGGCTTTCACCTTAAAATCGAACGAACTTACTGTATTGAAAGGAGTGGCCGACGCTACTGTCAGCTCAGCAGCACATTATTTCGTGATATGAAAAGTGCCGCGATCATCGGTGAACGATGAGCAGACCACCGATAGCCAAGTCGAAAGAAGTTTTTGTCGAGTTATGATACAGACGGGAACAACCACGGAAGAAAACGCACCATATTCGCGTAATTTAAGGCAAGTTCTGTTTATCTATAGGAACTGAACCCGAACCGGAACAAAAAAGAGCAACCGTTCCGAACCGGTTTGCGGTACGATTCTGACCCACTTTTGCTGGCAACATCACAACCTTACTGAGAAATTGGCCTTTGCGAAAAGATAACAAGAATAATGGAAAATATATTGCCACATGCATAGCACTAATTTGGTGCCGGGCTATAGTTTCATCCCAAACCGTGCAATGCATCATGGAGAAGGCTGCCCCCTTCGAAAGCCTTCCTTGGCAGTGAAACAATAGCTTATAATTCGTAAATTAAGTTACATATAAATAAATCTATAACTATGTACAACTGAAAAACGAAATGGATCTGTTAAAAAAATGTCAGAAATCTTTTGATTTTCCTTTTGTGCCTCGACATCGCAATGAGTCATATGGCACGTGCATATCAGTCGTGTGCGATGCGACGCAGCAGATGCAATTTGGGTGACCGATACTTCAATATTGTAAGCCGACGCTGACCGTGAGAAGGCCGCCTTGAGCAGTAGCTTATCGGTCTGTTCTTGATTTGTATCTGAACTTTGCACTAAGATGATTCTATAAGTCGATTTTCTCGTTTGTCTTTTTTTTTCTTTTCTTCTTAGCCATCTCTGCTTGTTTTATTTCCCTTGGCACTTTAAGCAATGCCAGGAGTGAAGCTCCGATGTTCTAATATGAAGACTGGGCGGAGCAAGAAACTGAGTGGAATTACTGGCAGGAGTAATAATTCACAAGCTCTATTTGATGTGCTGGCCCATGATCTATAGTGTCGAAATAAAAAAATGCGTTTCATCGCTAAGTCCTCCATGACTGATGCGAATACCTAAGACTGTCAAGAAAGACGGTACTGAAAGCTCGAAGTGCACTACTGAGTGAAAATGTAACTCATGAGTAATCTGGTCGGCGGGCTGTGCGGTAACGAGGGAGGTCGGGACAAAACCTTGAAAAGCAGGGAGAGGGACGAGGTCAAGCGATGGGAAGGAACGTGCGACTTGGCCATAAGGAAAAAAGAAAACAGCGGAAGGAATGGCGGTAATTGTGCAGCCTGTGAACTGTGGCGTGAGACAGTACGTTGAACAGCCAGGACAGGGGCTGGACAAAACAGCATTTGGTCAGCACATGGATGCTGCTTCGTAGGATCACCGGCAGCAACCACGTACTGCTCAAGGCGGCAGAAGAATCTCCCCGCTAAGAGCTTACAAACTGAGGAGGATCCTGAAGCGTTTCCCATGGAAAGCGAAGGAGGCTGCCAGCAAGAACTCGGAAGACCACGGCAGTTCTCTCAAAACTGAAAAAATAAAGATCCTGCTCTACGCTTTTGAAAAGGGGCCCAGAATAAGTATAGTGTTCTGAAATTTTGGGAAGAGAAGTTGGGGCGTCCAGAACTGCATTCACTAGCTATTATTTCTCTTGCTGTGGCATCTACACAACTCAGCGTCGAGACACCATTTTCTGGAATAAAATATGTCATCTCTTGTCATCGAATCGAGATGGTGTCAACAACCCTTGACAATGTCCACTTCCTTCAGTCTTTCTATGCTGTAAGATAAAAATAATGGCAACATTTACTGAGCCCATAATGAAATGTATACCAGCATCCATGATGTCATGCCATGCTTCTTGTAAATTATGCGACTAAACATGCCAGTCTACCATCAAAATACTTCTAGAAGAACAAATATAGCGCTCTTATGCAGGCAACCATGCCACGCAGCAAGACGGAGGTCACCGGCGTAGCAACCACAAGCGAGGTAATTAATTCGGTTCTCTGACAGATACGATAATCACTCCAAGGCCAATAGGTGGCGGAGGGGACTTTTGTCAGATTCTTTCGGACCACAACACACGAGTGCTTTGCGTTTCACCTTCAGTAAACACGAAATGCAAAGACATCCGCGTGCTGTTTGATATGTAATCACACATATGCTATACATATCTTTAGTCTTGGGGGGGGGGGGGGGGGGGGGGGGGCGTGCTGGGTTCGTTCTTGATCTGATTTTAAAGTCCTTTAGTGGGAGTTGGAGGAAACAGTGTTGTACATGCAATAGCGGAGGTTTCGGTCTAATACAATTCATGTGAAATTCGGTGCACCTGAAGAGAGCAGCAGGAAACATTTTGTTTAGCATTCTTGTGGCGCGTGACCGATTTGAGAATTGTGACAGATACAGCGCCTTTTCTATCCTTTAAACCAATTTCAAACGCCGCTGATTCCTGCTGTACTAACGCCTCTTAGGCATCTGGGTCTGCTGTTGGCTGTATGGTGCGGCGTTCGAGGAAGCGGCAAGTGAAAGCGCGCACAGACGCCTGGATCGGACGCCCGATGGGGTCAGCTGCGTATACGCATGAATCGCCTTGTGATGTCATGACCTGTCCTGATGGTACATGGCGCGCCCCTTGTCGAACACCACCAGCTTTTCATGGAACGCATAAAAGTTCACCGGCGTTCCATAATTCGTCTACAGGAAAGGAAAGGCGCAGTATCTGTCACTCACG
Organism: Amblyomma maculatum; assembly: GCA_023969395.1. NCBI lineage: Eukaryota > Metazoa > Arthropoda > Arachnida > Ixodida > Ixodidae > Amblyomma > Amblyomma maculatum. The sequence goes on from JAJIZL010028178.1 coordinate 124,903, forward strand.
GAATCCCGCTATCCTCCCGACCGACGCACTGTTAAACACAAAATATCAGTGTTCCAACAATAAGTCGCCCGAAATTGATTTTGACAGTGCCGTGCGTCTCACTGGAGGGCCGCTACCATCAGCAGGAATTCGCTTTGTGGAACCCCGGAAGCACATGGGCGAAATAATTTATGGCATCGGGCGTTGTTGAGTTCCGGACGCCGATGCTCATTAGCGGGCCCGGATGGCGACAGCCTGGATCAATTCTGAATTCACGCGCCAACCAGCATTCACAGGCCGAAGGGGCGGGCGGGCATCTCCTTGAAGCGAGCTGGTCCATTTAGAGAGCTTGCAAGGAAAACCGCCGCTCCTTCCATTCTCTCTCATCTCTGCTTAAGCCGCCCGTGTTCAGCGACGCTGTTGACACGGACTCCTCCATAAAGAAGACAGCCAAATTAGGCTGCCGGGTCGGAACGGCAACTCCTCATCCCACATGAGTAGCAAAGGCGCCGGCAGAAAGGTGAGGACACCCAATCCGGAGGGAGGTCCGCGAGAGACAGGGTGCCGCAGGCAGGCGCGCTGTCAAGAGGGCAAGTGAGAAAGATCTTACGGGTGGGCGGCGGAACAGGGAATTAGACCAGAGCAGGCACAAGTGAGTCCCAGATACCCTTATCCAACAGCTCCTTTTCGGTCCATTGCCGCCCCGGTAAAGACGTCGGCGGCAACGCAACGGCATATAGCCTTGGGCTCCCCATCCTCCTCGAAGCAATTGTAAAATGTTCAATTTCTAAATTTACGTATTTTTGGGGAAGCTGAGCCTCAGCATGCTCTTTCCCACCCTCGCATTAGTTAGGGTTGTCTTAGGATAACTTTTCTTGTTCCGGTTATGGAAAGACGAAAATGTTTCAGAATTGACCATATGAAATATATACCAGTCATCGACTTCTTGTTGAAAGGCAACAAAGAAACTGCAAGAACCGCATCAACATACAAGTTCGGTTTAACCTGCTCAGCCGCCTAGTAAACCATAAATCGCTTGCGTGGGCACAGTTCAAATGAAGGCAGACAGCAATAGAAGTGGCCTTTCATTATCCTCTTCTCGACTTCCCGAGAGATTTCGAGCAAATGTATGGTGATACAAATTTCAATTGCATTCTTTTATATGCAGCTCACTGTGAGTTTACTTACGTGCCTAAGCAACTTACTCATTTCTCTACACAACAAATGAAAGGCTCGTGGTATGTGAAGTGCAACGGCCCAGAATATATGCTGGGCTATGCGGGGACACACAGTGAAGCGCTGCAGAATTATTTTGGCTACGTGGATTTTTAGCCCGCTAACTCAAAGTGCACTCTCGAATTCGGAGAGTGTTTTGCATCGTCGTCAAAAGTGCATCAAACTCCCATCGCCAAGCACCAAATCGTGACGTTCGATGGTGTGCGCCCAATCCGCCAGCACCCCTACCGTGTCTCTTCGACCGAGCGCGTAGTTAAGTCACAAGTTAAGGAAATGCTCGAAGATGATGTTTCCAGCCTTCAAATAGCCCCTGGTCCTCCCCGGCCGCAAGCTAAACGCCGTAACCAAGAAGAATATCTACCCCTTGCCGCGGATTGACGACTCTCTCGACCGCCTTCGGCGTGCGAAGTAATTTTCGTCCATCGATCTAAAACGTGGCTACTGGCTGATTGAGGTAGATGAGCGAGATCGTGAGAAGACGGTCTTTGTCAGACCCGGCGGCCTTTACTAATTTAAAGTTCTACCTTTCGGACTTTGTTCCGCGCCGGCCACATTTCAGCGGATGATGGACACTGTCCTCGCTGGCCTTAAAGGGACACTAAAGACAGCCGAAGATGGTATGAAAATCTAATAAACTACATTTGGTGACACTGTCACCGCATATCCGGTAGCAAAAAATCGAATAATTGCTGAGATATTGCGATAAGAAGTTGAGGTTTTTTCTTGTTCCCGCCGGTCGAATTCAAACTGTGCCCTCCGACTACGTAGTTGGAGTTGAGTGACGCACACTATGACGTAAGCGGAGACTCCGTGATAGCTAGCGAGCCGGCGCGGCCCGCGGCGTCGCATCCCTCAAGGGCCAACATGGCAACAACGTACTCGCAATGACGGCCTCAGCCGAAATAAATAAAACAATGAAGAGAGTAATTTACCGAGTGATGGGCCCATAAAGGAAGAAAAAAAAAACATAGAGCGCTTGTAATGCACAATACTTTACATGTTTCTCAAGCTTTTGCGCTCCTTCTTGCACTGTGTATAAACAAACCGAGCCCTCGGTCAGCTCAACGCTTCCCGACATGTTTACATACAAATAAGATTTAGTTACCAGCAAAATAGTGTCCTCGCTGCTGCGCTTGTCAGTTTTGAAGCTTCGTCGCACTTTTTTCCTTCAAGGTTTGTGCTACAGCTCCGTGTTCAGCGAAAATTACGTCCACGATAGCAGAACATGACCGAAGGGCCGGCGCCACTACATTTGCCAGCGCTGTGAAATTCCACACGTTAAAATGGATCCAGTGCACAATATAGTGCGCATAGGCATCCAGAACATTAGTTGCAAGACGTGAGAGCAAGCAGCATGCGCCGATGATCAAGAATTTTTAGACCGGCAGCAGAAACACTTTATTGTAAATGGGGCCATGACATAAAAATTACAAATGTTTCCAAGGTTCCATTGGCGCTGCGTAGCCGAGCGGTTAGCGCCGAACGTTACAGAGCAAGCAGTTAGCGAGTTTGAGACTCCCCGCAACTGGCGTTTTTTTTTTTTTTTTTTTTTACAAATCGATTTTTTTTTACCTTTTGTAATGTATTTCTGGTGCTTCGTAATTTTTAGCTTTTACTTTTTACGCGAGGCCCTTTTTTTTCGCCGGGCGACGAGCGCAATATATCGACGCTCTCCTTGGTATGAGCGGCAAGTATGCCCCTTTTGTTTACGACGCCTGCAAATAGCACGCTGAAGGTCTTGTTGACGCAGTATATGTTGGTCAGATGTGCCATGATTTAGTGAACAATTGAATGATAATGCGTTTTTCCCTCGGTACTTAGCATATGTATGCTTTTCGTGGCGTACGTAGCTGCAGTCAAGCGGTCAGGTCGCAGTCGAAGCGGCAACGGCGGCGATATGTTGGCGCAGAAGTGTGAACGAAGGAGCGTGTCGGCGGTAGCGGATTTCGCTCGCTCGTGCCTCCGAATGCTCAAATGGGAACCATCAAGGCGCATCTGCTGCTCCAAGCTCGTAATTCAGGCGCTGCAGGTTCAAACAAACTCTCCGAGTGCGCACGAAATGCCTGAGCCGAAACATAACCAAAACTGAAGTGGGCGCCTGTGGCGCCTCCAAGTATATTTTTGTATTTGCCTTGCAACGTTTACGTTGTCTTTTCGCCGTCGTTTACGTATGATAAAAGCGTGCTATCATGTTTGAGAAAAAACGTACTACCGCATTCAAACATGCAACGTAATTCGCATTTGTCAGCCTCCGGGATCCCTAGCGCGTCACGTGATTTGTAGTTGCGAGCCTCGGCCGTTTGGCTGTGGTGGCGATACCTGTATTTCTGTTATTCTTCTTTACTACCTTATAACAGCTCTGTTTTCATTAGGAGGGGTCTTTTTGTAATCAGGAACTGGCATTCTATCGATGTAAACCCACTTCCTTTCTCTCTTTAGTGTCCCTTTAAATGGAAGTGTTGTCTACCTAAATTACGTGGTAGTCTTCGCAGAATCAATGACAATATAATATGTAAGTTTTCTCATTCTCTCCAGCCCACTGTGCGTGGGCTGTACAAATATTTGGCCACTTTTCAACCTGAAAAAAAAAAAGAAATCAAGCGGGCAAAAGTCCTTCGGCCCCTCGGAAAGAAAGATATATGCACACTTTTTGCAATTGTGTTCATTGGCGCCGCGACAACCACGCATCCGGCATTATTCAAAATGAATATTCAACACTATGCCAGATACATGCAAGGCACGCGTTCATAAACAATAAAGGGACGAAGACGCTTAACACTTAAGGCTTCAATAAGAACTGATGCTCATAAAACCGAACCTTTGCTAGTGCTCCCAACGCTTCGACTGTTTGAAAGTAGCGTGTTTGCGCACAACTCAACAGTCGGAAAATAAATATAGATCGTCGTAAAGAAGGATCATGAGGCTTCTGTCGTTCTCCTGTTTTGAAAATACCGTAGGGCTGCGAAAATACTGCCCGTACCTTAAAAGCACCGCCATACCAGAAAGTTTATGATATTCATTCTCACTCTACCTGAAAAGGAAGGGCTATAAAGTTTTGCATATTACGTTCGAATGGACGCAAATCTCTGAATGCATCGATGCACCGGAGTAGATTTGATGGCGCAAATATGACTCGGGCTTCGACACTCGTGTGCACAGCTACTAAGCGCGACTTCTTATTCCGTTAATATGAACGCGGTAGTAATCGCTTTCGCGATAACTTGTATTCGCTCAGCTCACACAACTACTTTTTTCCCTTATTCTCTGTCGAAACCTTCGAATAAATAGTTGTCCCGAAGCGTCGTATTTATCTGGGTGTTTTTGCGCCTTCTGCCCGTTCCTTTATCCTGACATGTATTTTCTAGTCCATGAAACGCGCGTGCCTTTCACAAGCGCCTCGTTCCAAAAAATTCCTCTCCCGCGTACTGCAATCGGAAACTGAGCGTATTTCCGAAAACAGTGGAATAAATCTATTCATTTGATGGTTTTCGCGAAAATTCCACTCATATATAATGCTTTTTGATGTCTCCGAAATGGGTTATATAAAGGGAAAATGCGGGAGAAAGGAGAGAAGCATTCCATTGTTAAGAAAGTCTGTGAGACGCGCGCATAAAAAAAAAAAAAAAAAAAAACATTAAAACTGTTGAGGCGGAAAACATGCACGGATTTGTCATTAATACTTGTTTCGTACTTTTCCTGCCTAAAAAAAAAAAAACTGTCTAAAGATTGGTTCAGTATAAGGCTTTCGCAGGCTCTACATTTTCTCTTTCTGCACTTCAGAACTTCAGGATTACCTACGTGCGAACGTAAGGCTGTGAGCGACGCTAAGCCGCATTCTAGAAAGAAAAACAAACCACAAGCTTCACGCACAAAGGTGCCTGATCTTATTCACTTTCTCAACGAAGCGCATGCTCATTTTCATGTTCTTTCTTTTCAGGCGGAACGTGGTTGTCTTTACGATAAACGGCAAGCAATGCGATGGCACACGGCTTAAAAGAGAGCACAGGAAAGAGTAGAAACGGACAACACAGCGCTGAACTAGTGACTGACATTTCTTTGACGCGCTGCGTGTATATATGTACACGTGAGCGACAAAAAAGTAATGAGACCCAGCGCACTGAGCGCGCTCACGCACCGGAACACCACAAAAAAACAATGGCTAGTTCAAACAGTTCAGGAACCCGCCTTATTTTCCTGGTAAGATATATCCATGAGGCGCTTCCCCAGTTATCACCCTTCTTAATTCTTGGTCTATGTTGCCTCAATTATTTTTCAGCACAACAACATGGCAATTTTTTAACAGCGGAATTCTCTTGCATTTGCGACAATGGATGGTGAAGTTACGAGAATCCGCATTTTTACAATTATTGAAAAGATGTCGGAGCCTATCATTTAGGCATTGTTAAGTCTGACCAATATACGCGTTTTAACAAGGGAGTGCGATCGAATGCAAAAGAGTTTTCTGACATCTCACATATCGTTGTTCACGCTTTTCCGGGCACTCGGTTGCCGCTATATGAAGGTTTTTGACGCGCATAGATAACCTGGATAGTTTTTCGGGAGCTGGAAAAACGACCTCCACTCCTACTGTTCTTCCAACCCTTTTTTTTTCCAAGTTTGTGAGACTTTATGCACGTGTGGAATGACAGCCACCATGCTTTCTTGGTTGACATTTAGGGCTGGAGTAATAATCGGGAATTTTTCAATCTCTTTAGTACTACACCAGCCACAGAGCCAAGAACGTGAATTAGATAGTCAGAAGCAATAAACCTGTCCATCGGACTGCTAAAGCCTCCTTCAATTTGATGTACACAGGATTTTGTTTGAGTACTCTTAAAGCAGGAGATAATATTAATAATGGTTCACAGGAAGGGAAAGGCGCAGTATCTGTCACACTTGCTCTGCGGACACCTGAAGCGCGCCGTAAGGGAAGGGAGGAAGGTGAGAGTGAAAGTGGAAAGAGAGAAAAGGGAGCCGTAGTGGAGAGCTACGGAGTAATTTCGACCACCTGGGGATCTTTAACGTGCACTGACGTCGCACAGCACACGGACGCCACTTCGCTTCGCCTCCATCGAAACGCAGCCGTCGTGGTCGGGTTCCAACCCGGGAACTCCGGCACATTAGTCGGGCGTCTTACCACTGCAACACTCCGGCGGGGCAATTTCTATTTTTACAAGCTTCGACTGCGAACGACTCTACGAGATTAATTGTTTATTGGACATGGTATAGAACGACCAGCAAACACTGTCGGAAAAAAACTGCAAGCTTGAGTCCAGAAACCTGATGGTGACATCTGTAGGAACTTTGTGAGCTAAATCTAGAGGCGCATGAACATATTAAACATTAGCTGAAACTTGAGCCACTTCCATGCTAAAAGCTTCTTGGTCACACATTAAAAAAACAAGATAGTCGCCAACAAACTGGCAAACTTTCGCTACAGAGCTGTGTTCAAGGCGGCCTTGTAGTGTTCTGTCATTTATTGCTAAAAGGAATCACCCAGAATTGGAGCAATATACGAGTCCATACACAGGCCCCTTTTCTATATAAACAATCTTCCTTCCCACTCGTCTTTGTTGGATTTGCTTCTCTTCCACTTTTTTATTGGAAGCCTTGACGCTACTTTCTCTCGCCACCATGCAGCTGCACACTCTTCGACGCATACATCTGAATACATTTCTCACTTCTGCCAGCTCTTTTTCGTGCCATATACTACACTTCTCCGTATGCCCCTGCTGTCCCGAACGCTATGCTAATTTAGAGCGCTGTCTTTCGTCCCGGCCCCGTTGTCATTCAGTCCCGTCATTTTCCATACCATTCTCTCCCAACGCTGTAAGCTTGGCTAGCCACAGACCAGCTGGAGGAGTACCATTTGGATTTGCTGACCATGGTCCAAGATGAAATCGGCGCTTATTATGGCGTTGAAATAAAGTTCTCACTACATCTTCCTCATAAAACTCGGGCACCGTTTGAAACTGCACGGAAACTGGGCAATAACTTTTGTCGAAAATGCTAGCTTAATTTGAATGCTGTATATAACATCTATTTATTTCCTTCGTCAGCACGAAGATAAAAATCAGTTACCTGTGCATAACACAGTATATGTCTGAATAATTACATCAGCTATTATGCTATATCCACACGTTTCAATGATTTTGAAAACTCACAACCTAAAGTAAAAAAAAAACAACAACAGTCGATTACTTTATTATCGCCTGTGCAGTCGTGATCTTTCTTGCTAAATCATCACTTATGAGATCTCCCTCTCTCTACAAATTCCTGCCAGGTGGTGCAGTGGCTAGGGCGTTCGACTTCCGTGCCCAAGGATGCGAGACCTAATCCCGGCTGCGCCGGCCGGTTTTGATGGAGGCGAGAAGCAAGGCGCCCGTGTGCTGTGCGATGTCAGTGCACGTTAACCACTGGCCTCAGGTGGTTAAATTTCCGGAGCCCTCAACTACGGCACCTTGCACATAGCCTGATTCGCTTTGGGACGTTAAAACCCCGCAAACCATATTTTTACAAATTTGTACGGAATATCATTTTGGTTATTTTTTATTTGTGTGTGCGTGTGTGCGTGTGCGCGTGTTTGTATGTGTGTGTGTGTGAGAGAGAGAGAGAGGATTCAGTTATACGCAACAAATTCTGAATCCCCAGGCTTTTTCTGGGCTTTGCGCGGTTAGATAAGCATCCCGGGTGAGCGCGGTTAATGCTGAACATGCTCTAACATATGTCATTGACACACGAAAACTCGCTTATCATTCGTTTGCTGCCTCCTCAGTCCTTATAGCGCGTTATACAATCGTCGATAACGCTATTTACACTTTCCCTAAACGTTTTCCAATTTACATGAATTCATTCTGCAGGTCGGAAAGCTGCAGCACCATAACGTGCAGAGAGCACATTTCGTAATTATTACCTTCTGTGTCATTATTTTTTCTTTGTGCCTTTAGACTACCATGCCTTTGATGACACATAGTCCCCAGTGGCCTTTGCCATTTTGCACGCTCTGTCGATCTGGTCATCAGACGTCGGGAGGACAGCGCCGCTCACCACTGGCCTGATGAAAACAAAATTATGGGGGAGACCTAAGCACCGCTTTAGGGCTATGACACCGATAGCGTAACCGTACCTACCCAGATAAGAAGCCCCACTTTGAACAATCGGCATGAACATGTCTGCGTGGCCTAGGGATAACGCGTTTGACTCAGAATGCTAAGGGTCTGATTCAGATATCCTCCTCCCACATTAAAAGAGAGGCTGGAGTTGGCGGCTTCTGCCACGTATAACGTCAGTCACCCCTACGACCAGTAAATGGCACAGACACCAGCATACTACCACCTGCTAGCGGCGTGATCATGATATTTCGCCCGCAACGCCAACGGAAAATTTTCTGGTGAACGCAGCATTTACCCTATCGCGTAAAAACTTGGTCGTGCTTTACGCTGAAGAGCTCATCGCTAGCTTGTTTTCACCAAGAAGAAAGCAACATCCTACACCTAGGCAAACAATGAGATGGCATATGGAACATGGTGTTATTGTATATGTTGCTTTGGTACTACACCGCACTTACAAGAGTTGAGAGGCTAATATGAGCAGAGAGTGGTAGCAACGCGGTCAGGAGAGTCAACTGATTCGCACTGCCAAGGTCACTGATTCATCCAGCCACCACCAGAGGCGCTGATGCACCCAAGGTCACGCAAGGTGCTGTATGTGGTAACTCCAGTGAAACGATTGACCATATTGTACTTGAATGTAATGTTATCCATCCGAAAGTTGATGCAGGCGAAGTCACTGTTCCTGAAGCTCTGGTCTTTAGAGATACCAGTGGCCGGGTGAATAAACCGGCGGTGGAAGCTAGCAAAAACGACTGGAAGATTGGTGGCTTAAAAGCAGAGAAGGGACATAATGTTACTAATGTAGAAACAAAAATTTAATAAATAGAATGATGGTTTAGTTAACCAATCTAAATCAATAATTAAGATATAGGTAGAAAAATGAGCATGAACGCTACTGCTACCACCCCGTTTCAAAGGGGACGCTCCTTTATTCCATCCATCCATCCACTATGACAAATTCTATGGAAAAGAAACAGAGTGTGGAGCTATACCGAAAGTGGAAAAGGCAGATCAGAAAAGAAGCTTTGTTTGATAACTCAAGAGGCAGTGCCCTAATTTTATTGCGATAGCAATACTGCGCCAGGTTTGGAGCCGTCACGTACCCCCGGCCGGCCGCCGTGTTTGACCTTCAACGGGGCGGCCCTGTCCAGCTCGGACCTGGAGGCCCACGTGTCCTGGTCCAGAGAGCTCGGGTAGCAGCGGCGGCCAATGGCGTCCCGGAATAGGGTCTGCCACTTAGCTCCACAACAAGACGCACCTCCCTTCCCAGATCATATCATCGTAATTAAATGTTTTCTCCTCCTCCTCCTCCGCAACAGTAACCGCTTCAGCCAAGCTCCGCCAGATGGCGGCACTGTCGGCGTTCCGCGCGCTGCAGCGCCGCTGCTGCCGTGCCGAACAGATGGTTCGCCGCTGCTTCAGCCTCGTCGTGTTTGCTTTGCTATGCAGGCTGCTAAAGAGAGGTGTCGACGACAAGCTGCGGCAAGGAAGCGACAACGTGCACAAGAGACAGTGGAAGAACGTGAAGAACGTTGTGCTAAGCGTCGTGCACAAAATGAAGCTCGGCAACTGCGTTCTAGCTCTCCGAGTTTCCACCTCGTCGGCTACTGATGAACACATGACTGCTCAGGAACGCCGCAATGCCACCAAACGAAGAGAGCGCGCTGAAGAATCGCCGGAAGAACAGTCGTACCCATTGTGTGTCATGTGTTACTCTATAGCCATATTATCGAACCGCAAAAGTTACGCCACAAGCGAACACAAAAGCGTAGCTATGCGGCCATTGATAATGCAATTTACCAGGCTTAACCAGAGCTAAGCCACTGCCCCCCCCCC
>JAJIZL010028180.1:0-15650 GCA_023969395.1 Amblyomma maculatum
GACTCACGAGGCGGCAATGGGCGAAATTGGAAACAATAAATAGAAACGCAATGCCTACTATCACGGCCTTACCAAAACTTACCCCTATCCCTATTCTCCAAGAGTTCGCACAGATAAATACGTTGACAGAATTAATTGAACAACGAGAGGAAACAAGAGATATGAAGCGAAAGTACGTTACGCCCATAGCATCCTTGTACAACGAAGTGGCAGTTCGAACACCACCAATGGCTGACCCCCCTCCGTGGGAATTCACTACTATTACGACAAACAAGACCACTCGGCTTCGTCGCAAGGAAAAGCTGGCATCTCGACCTCTGGTTGAGGCACTTCCAGGTACCTTAATTGCATATACGGACGCATCAATTATAGAAAAAGGCGGTAGAACAGCAGCTACTAGTCCAACACACAGCGAACTAAAGGTACATAAAGAATATCTTTTAGAATACCCGGACCCGCTTTTGATGGAACTCTATGCAATCCGCGATGCTATGGAGGCCATCAATAAAATAGATTCGATAACAGAAGCCCACATCTATACAGACTCCTTAGCCGCCATAAAACAACTGAAGAAAGTGACGAAGACGCTATGTGTTACCCAGGACACGGCCGCTCGATGGAAGCGCACTGGGTGCGGCCTGCTGCGTCGCGCCGCCGCCAATGGGCAAGCGCGTCCTTGGGGAGTTTACAGTTGCGCCCGCTATTTCTGCTGAGGGCGGCACTGTTCGGGGACACGTCGCCGCCGGGGTCGCCTTGCTTCCTTTCTGGGCGCGTTCGCCTCGCGTCTGCGTGGTAAACGCAAACTTTTTTGCGTGCGCGTGTGCAAGCATGTTAACGTTGAGACTGGATGAGTTTGTTTTTTAAGGCGAAAGCCATTTTAAGCTCATGGAGCGAAAATCTATGCGCAGAAGCTGTGCCTGTTATCTGTGCGTCGCATCTGTGCACTGGTGTGCCAGTCGCAAAAGTGGACGTGCAAGGAGGGAGATTAGGAATGAAAATGATTGATGGTGATAGGTAATCAATAAAAGTTATAGACATTGATAGAGGTACCCTATTGAAAAAAATCTGTATATAGGACCTATTCATATGGGGTTATTGGACATGGGAGTTGTGGGAGTTGTGGGAGTGGTAGGAGTAAAAGGAGTAGTAGGAGTCGCAGGCTATGTGCGTTGTAGAATGTGGTCAGCGCCCCTCGTTGTGGGGAAAATGAGGATGCAGGCTAAAAAGACGTTGAGGTAAATAAAAAATGCACGTAAATAAAAAATGAAAAAAAAAATCTTGCCGAACCAGGAATCGAACCATGATCTCACAGATTACACCGTATACCAGCCCAGCACGTTAACCACTACACTTTTTTTTTCTTTATTTCCTGGCTTTGGTTCATACCATTTCACAAGAACACAACACGAATAACACAAAACAAAGTACATATTGGAAGGTCATCGTTATCGAGGTGCGTTAGTGAGGGCAAGGGCAGAAGACACAGCTGCAGGGGAGGCGCCATCAAAACGAGCGCTGGGGTTCGAAAAAGCAAACGCTCAACGGAACCACATCGACCAAATAGATTGGGGCGGTATCTTGGCGGCGGACAACGACCACATCAAAGCAGCGTTCAACGCCCATTACCAAACCCTCTTCGCATCCCACACGGTAGACGCTATCACTTTTAAGAATAAGTTTCTGGCGACGATACCGCGTCTGGACGATGAAGTGAAAGAGAGATTAGAACTAAAGATAACTGAAACAGAAGTGGAGCACGCTATTGACAGTTTAAATGCCGGTAAATCGCCGGGACCGGATGGGTTCAGCGCGGGTTTTTACAAAGAATTTAAGTACGAAATCACACCTATTTTGAACGCAATTTATAACGATGCCTACACAGTAAATGCCCTGCCTCCGTCATATGGGTCATCCCACACCGTACTCATTCCTAAAACTGATGAAATAGACAAATTACGCCTGGTAACATCTTACAGACCCATAGCACTTACAAACGTTGAATATAAAATTTTTATGAAGGTTTTGGCCCGAAGGTTGCACACGGTTATTAAGGATATAGTAGGACCACACCAAACGTGTGGGATAAAAGGGAGGTCAATAGTGACCAACATTCAAAAGGCGCGAAGTGTCCTTGAGTGTTGTGATGACTGGGATGGCCGGGTCGCCATGCTTCAGATCGACCTCGAAAAAGCATTCGACTGCGTCGATCACGAAATTTTGTTTTCCCTTTTATAACATGTGAATGTTGGTTCAGTTATATGTAAGGGTGTGGCCCTGGCGTACCGTAACTGCACGACGAGAGTGATTATTAATAAGAGTCTGGGAGCCCCCATTCGACTGCAGCGTTCGGTGCGACAGGGCTGTCCCCTCAGCCCTCTTTTGTTTTGCATTTATATTGAAACATTGTGCATGAAACTTATGAATAATGTCAACATTAGTGCGTTTAGGTTACAAGCAGCCGAAGTGAAGCTGCTCGCGTATGCAGACGACATCGTTATTTTTACGGTTGACCAGGAGAGTATCACCGAGGCTGTCAAATGTATCCGTGAGTTCTCTCAAGTTACCGGTAGCGGGGTGAACTGGGCCAAGTGCCTTGGGCTCTGGCATGGACAGTGGCCGTCGAAACCAGATCGCTTTGCCAATGTTACGTGGACAGACACACCGACCAAGTACTTGGGCGTCGAGCTGGATGCCTACCGCGAAAGCGAGCATTATTGGAAAGGGCAAATGACCGAACTACGGGAGAGAGCCGAGAAGTGGAAAGGCGCCAACATGTCGATTTTTGCCAGAGCTACTGTATGCAATCTTTTTTTTATCAGCAAACTTTGGTTCGCAATGCAAGCTTTGAGTTGTTCGCGCGTAAACGTACAGAAGTTACACAGGATTTTCGCCGTTTTTGTTTGGGCAGGTAAATGGGAACGCTGCAGCAGGACGAATTTGTTCCGTCGGGTAAAAGACGGCGGTTTGGGACTCGGCCATCTGTTTTTACGGCAGGTGGTCAACCGGTTTTTGTTTTTTCGGGATGCTTCGGACCCTTTCTTACGCACCGTCTGCCAAGTTAGGCTACGGCGTCTACTGCCGGAGTTTGTTGTCTCCACCGAAGAAGCTAAGGGTGGGATTTTTGGTTATGACAGGGAGGTCGTCGCTAGTGTAAGATTTCTTTAAGTGCGTTTTTCTAATGAATATTTGTCCACTGTAAAACGAAAAAAGCTGTATCGCGATTTATGTGACATTGTTTTGCCACAACCCTTGTACAGAACCTTATACAGTTAAGGTCCGGGCAGAGATGTCTTGAAGAGAGTAAAGAAAATGCAGGTGTCGCCAGGAGCTAACACATTTTTCTTTAAATTACACACCGGAACATTATCAGTAAAGAAGTTTTTGGAGGAAAGGGATTTTTTTTTACCGTGGGGGGCGCACTGTTTAATCTGCAAGCAGCCGGAAACAATAGACCATGTTTTTTTTGCATTGTTGGGAAGGGGTTTATTTCTGGGATGTTTTGCAACGTACGATAAAGAAAGAATTTCCACTAGACTCCCACGGCATCCGGTATTTAAGCATTGATAATGAAGATGGCGTTCCGTATGATTTAATCATGCTCATGGGCCTCCACTCTATATGGCGCTCCAGAATGGCGGGCTATCACTGCGACAGGGACGCTCGACCCGCTAGAATATACTTTCGAGAAAGTGTGAATTGGTTTATTGCCATACAGAAAGTGGCTGCTGAACCTCCCGAATGGCTCTCAAGGGTAGAGCCTTTGCTGTCGTTGCGGGACTTTTAATGTACTAAGACGAAGCCAGCCTGACATTGGCTGATGTTAACCACTACACCACGGCGGCAGATGGTTTGTATGCTTATATTCGTCGTTTTCTATTGCGATTTTCTGTTTCGCACTTGCATCTTTTTCTTACGTGCGGTCGTCCTTCGACGATTGCCCTGTAAACACGCTGAACCTTTTTCTTTTCTATGAATACACACAGGCAATATCATCTATCATTCAAACGTATCAGTGTTTTGCACGTACACCTAAGAATATGCGAATATGTTACGTACTGGCTATTTTTTCGCCGTGTTAGAGCGCATTTGATCCGCTTGTCATATATATGACCTTTAAACTTCCCATGCTGCCAGCGGAGCAGCGGCGGCGGTATTTTACTTCCCATCGCTCCCCCTTTGAATATGCAAACCCTTAAATAAGCATCGCTGTTGATATGCAGCTATCAATGAATGGTTTGGTAGGCGGCGACGTGTGTTTTGAGTTATGCTCGAACATACTTATGTTCATGTGGAAAGGCGAATTTATTCCCTGCACTTCCGTATTGAAGACTCGTCATCAGTTACAGATATGAACGTGCGTCATAAGGTCGGAAGACGTGCAGCGATTGTTGATTGTAATTACCGCATGCGCTCACAGCAGCGCATGCAGAAATCGAAATGTAAAACAAACTTTCATGTTCATTTCATTCAAATTTGAAAAAGGCTTTCTTGTTCTTAATTCTTGATTGAATTTAGCGGGGACAGCGCATGCGTATATCAAACTTTGCCTTTTCAAACTTCCATAAACAAATCCTGATTTAGGAGCCCATACAACTCCTGTATCATGGTACACAGGACCTATTCACAACTCCGATAACTCCTAATATATATCCCACATGTGATATACAGGAGATAAAGGAGTCTGAAAAGGAGTAACAGGACCTATATGCATATCCTGCGCGTCCTCCTACTAGTCCTGAATGCGTCTTTATGGGTCCTTTATGCCCCGTTTCGGCTCCTGCATACTCCCATATTATTTCATACAGGACCTATTAAAACCGCAAATAGGTTTTTTCAATAGGGTAATGACTAATGCTAATGACTAATAATGATTAATAATGACTAAAATGATTTGTAATGACCAGTATATCAAACTACGACATGTAATGATCGCAATTGATTAGAAATGAGTAAAAGTGCTTAGCGATGTGTGGTAATGACTATAGCTAGGCATGACTCATCTTTACTGTTAATGATTACAAAATGACCAATATGTGGAACGACGACATGTAATGACCACTGCTGATTCTAAATTAGTAACGTGCTTAGTTATGAGGGATAAGGGCTACAATGACTACGCAGGCATACTCATCATGACTGAGAAACGACCAATATATCAAACGACGACTTGAAATGACGAACTGTGGCAAACGATGAGAGGCAAATGATAGGAGAAGGGTAGGCTTTCGCCGTCCTCCGCTTAAGAGACATCTAAGAGACGCTCTAATTTTATCTGCTGAGCTCGCTCAGGCAAACACAGCAGCGAGAAGTGGAAATGCACTCGCTTCCTCTGAAATGAAAGCAGCGCTGAGGTTAAAAAGTCCAGATGCTGAAGCATAATGCCCTATCAGCTGCCATTGAATCTGCTACAGGGGACCGCAGATTGGACTTGTTGGTGATTAATTATAGGTTAACCGTGCAAGAAACGTGACGGAAACACAGGAGAAGAAGACGGCACAACCGCGCTAGTTGTGTCGTCCTTTTGTCCTGTGTTCCCGTCACGTTATTTAACCTATTTAGTTATCAGGGAGCTGGCCAGTGAACTAGGATTTTTAACGATGTGTTGTGAAGCAGGTGAACACGACGAGGTAGCGCCAGAAGCTTTTCTCGCGGGTTATGTTGCGAGGACATATCAGAAAAAGCTACGAAGGTTTTGTTTTATATATAAGCATGCAATTTGTTCTAAATTTTGCCGCGCTAGTCTGAGTGGCCTTGCAAGTAAAGGAGCCTGTGCATACAACATTTGTTTATACTGTTGAGACTGTTTGAGCTGATGCGATAAAATGAAAAGCCACGTTCCACAGAAAATCCGGCGCCTGCTCTGTCGGCGTAAAGTCGGAAAAAAAAAACCTCTCTGGTAAGAGGCACTTTAGTTAGTGATATGGCCAGACACCTTTGGCGCAATGAGAACACATGACATGTTCAATGTGGCAGGAGCTGCCAAACCAGAGAGAGTCAATAGGATGTAAGGGTGAAATGGGAATTCTGAAACCGGGACCCTTAGATCCCAAGTCAGGCACACTATACTCCTATAGGGCACGTTCGTACGGCTTCGGTAAAGAGGGGCTTTATATAGCTATGTGTAGGGTTCTATTTCATATAATGCGGTGGATTAAGGCTGCATTCTAATGATATGCGTCAGAGGCAGCAATTACTGGATACGGTGAATAAGCAGGTAGCAAAGTGCGGGCACTCTAACGAGGCTCCTCAAGGAGACTTAAGAACCCCAAGTTTTGTTTATCACTACCAAGTTGTTGCTTAATTTATGCGATATTTGGTAATGGTTTTGAGGCGACATGTCAGTCGTGCAAGAGCCTGTTGCAGGAATTATGAGTCAACTGGACCAGTTACAGGTTAATGAAAACCAAGGACAATGGAGGCTTGATGTACCCCGCAAAGGAAGAAATCAAGCTTTGTCAGCTTACGAGCACCTTCATTAACAGGATGATGAAGTCTGAAGAGGTCCGGCGAAGTAGCAAGCTGTGTAAACTTTTGGTTTCATCATTGTTTTGTCACTGTACACTGTATCTGCAGCTAATCTATAAAAGCAATGATCGTGCCCATGCTAAGGCGCTATGCAAGATATCGTTAAGTTGCTGCCCCCCCTGATAGCGAGCTGGGCTGGAAATGTCAACTCAACAGTGGAGCGATGTTATGGCATAAACCTCTCTCAAGAAAGGTTTTCCGTCTGCGATTGGTAATTTTCTTCCTTTTTTTTGTGTGGCCATTAAATAAGCGTACTCGGCTGCTCGCTGAATCTCAGCTGCAGTTGCGCTCTGACGCGTGAACATTCTTGTGATCACAGCTAAAAGTTTCACAACAGCAACATTCGATGCGCGTTCTTCCATTGAAAATAACGAAGCAGAAAAAATGTATGAGTGTACGAGCAGCCAATAAAAATAGTAATAAAAACTTTCGGCGCATATGCGTAGCACTTTGAGGCAGACCGGCTCTGTCAAGCGCGCTTACTTTGTCCGGTCATGCAAAATGCGGGAAGCCATGACGGATAGCGTTCTGGCGTACAAAGTTTAAGGTCTCCAACTGAGTCGAAGATCCCAGATTATCATCTAGATTTAACCTAATAAACATCTTCATATTTCCACCGTAAAATTTGTCACAATGAGATAGGAAGGTTGGTTACATGTCGCATTTTCACAGAGGTTGCTCATAGTGGGACATTTTTTATTGGATAGCGCTGGCAGCTTAGAACAGGTTGATATCAATTTGTGTATAAAAGCTGTATGCAGAAATGAGTAAATGGTATGAAAATTACACACGGAATTCGCGACATAATTAAGTGGTTATGCATTAGGCTACCATGGCAGCTGAACAGCTTCGAATTGTTCACAGCCGGGTCACATTTTAATGTGACGAACAACTGGATTCGAATCGTAAAACAGCGCGAACAACGGTATAGACAAGAACGACACGGGAACGTCTACCAACTTGCCCAATTGAACATTCTAGATTCAAATGCAACATCACGGTAATGAGCGCTCTCCAATCGATTGGCCTTGAACCACCGTCACTATAAGTTTTTCGGGGTACACTCCAGTATACATCCTTGCCGAGCAAGCGCTAAGTGCTGACATGGTCACACTAGACATGACAGTATGTACTCATTCTTGTTGCCAAATTGTGTGAAGCGGGGCTCTTATATCCTTAAAATAATAGGCTTCTACCACGCCGACACCTCCCGCAAAGCGCAGTCAGGCGCAGCTCTCCGCGCGCGGCTGTCCCCGAACGGTGGCGCCGCGGCGGTGGCGACTGGAAGTAGGCGCCTCCCGCCGGTTTCGGGCGACGTAGCAGGCCGCACCTAGTGCGCTTCCATCGAGCGGCCGTGCCCAGGAAATCCACGCACTCAATAAAAAAAACAAAGATAAGCATCCAGATACATTGGACACAAGACAATGCTGAGAACGCTGAGCAGAGAAAAGTTGACCACCTCACTCACGAAGTTCCACACACTAATGCGCCCCCTACCAGGCTCCCTTTCGATGCCCGCTCCGCTGTCTCAATTTTAGCACCCTCTTTAAGGAAAAGTTCACGTGCTCTCATTCCCCCGCGTACATTCCCACTCCCTCGTAACTTAACGAGATTGGAGGAGGTTTCCCTTAGAAGGATAAGAGCTGGGACGGCCCTTACCCCGTCGATAAAATGCCGATGGGAATCGCAAGCTGACATCGGACCAACCACATGCCCGAAGTATTCCACAACAGCTGCAGAAGTAGATGTTCGCCACCTGCTATGGACTTGTGCAGGGACAAGGGCATCAAGGACACAGATTCTGCGCGAATTGGGACTAACCACAACAAGGGATGGCTCACCGACAACGCTAAGAGCGGGAGCCTGCTCCGGTTCCTCACGGAAAACCATTTACATGAGTTTATATAATATGCCTTATGGCAAGTTTGCGTACAAAAAAAAGTATTGCTTAAGTAAAGTAATGAAGCAAATATTTACAAAAAGGGCTTAAGAAGAATTATAGAACTGTACATATGTACAAGATTTGAAATGTACAGATATGTACAAAGAAACAAACAAAAAAATTTTGCGCTGCATATTTCAATATTTTGAGAGGGCTGACATTGAGGTGGGCATGACATTGAGGTGGGAAATGAGGTGGGCATTTTGAATGCCCACCTCATTTGGCCAGAATGGCCCTCTCATGGAAAGAAAAGTATGCAGGATGGTGTATTGTAAATGCTGTGTGTTCGTCTGATTCTGGTAGGTGAGAGCTGATTAATGATACCACACGCAAGAGCAGTGGGCATTGACGTTTATTATCGAGCCAACTGCGCCAGTATGCAGTTGGCTGGTCAGTATCTCAGGTAGAAGGTAATTGTTAGATAATTGACGATGTGATGGGACAATTTGTTAAGTAATGGGAGACGTCTCCATCTGGATGTCCGCAAGGACACTGTGATGAAGGCGGCAGCCCAAATCGGTGAAAGTAGGCCGGAAAACGGCCGTGACCTGTGATAAAAGTTGTCAATGGTTTCGCCGGAGGAACATTTTGAGGAATGTTGTAAATATTTGGTATCTAATTATATATTGTGGTTCCCCCATTGTGCTCCCGCCACCAGGATAGCCACTTTGCTTTGACCGTTGCTTTGAATTAGGTGCGCACAGAAAATTTTGATCTTGCTGAATACCGAATTCGTGGCGAATTATACGCACCACATGCAACGGTATCCGCAATTTCGTTACCTAATATGCCGGAATGGGCCGGTACGTGAAATAATTTAAATAATCGGTGAGAGGCGATATCCCGTAATAGTTGCTTGATTTCATGAATTTTGGAATCTGATGTGAAGTAGTTCGAGATGGCATTAAGTATTGATGAAGAGTGAGTGTATATGTAGACAGGGATGTGTCCTCTGTTGTGTTTAATGTAAAGTAGTGCCTTCTCGAATGCAACGTTTTCGGCGCAATATGCGCTGTTTGCCAATTCGACCCTAAACCGGCCTACTGATAAAATTCGGCCGGTTTGGTTCAAAGCTAGAAATGCGGCACCTGCAGCCGTGGAAGTATGCGAACCGTCCGTGTAGACATGCAGCGCCGGCAAGGACGCCACAATTGCCGCCGCCTGCATGTCCAAACGAACATGCTCGAAAGAACAGACTTCCGCCGGTTGCCAGAGCGTTTCATCAAAAGGCTGCACCATTTCTGTAGCAAGAAAAGAATTTAGTCCGAATGTTGTGTCTAATCTCAAAACGAATCAATTGAACTCCTCATTCAGCCTGTCGAGGTCAAACTGAAGCGGAGGTGCATGCATTAAAATTTGAAGCGTCCTCGTGCTCATCGTGGAGTAGGCGCCCGCCAAAGCCATTAGCGGGGCCCGCTGCACGGATACCAATCTTGCACGAAGTCCTGAGGGGGGACACTCAGTCCACCACACAGGGGACGCATACTAAGAGTGGGCAGAACGACTTGGCGGTAAAGAGCTCTGAGCTGATCCGGAGCCGGCGTGCCACCCATGCGGACAAGCGCTCGGAGACGCGCAGCAAGCACTTCAGCGCGCTCCTTTAGGTAGTTGCCATGGGCGATGAACGACAAGGTGTGGTCTATGAAGTCTCCGAGCACCCGGATGGGTGGTCTGAATTTAAGACCCACACCATCCAGGCGAACGGTTGGAGGTGCGCGCCCCATGCCCGCCCTGGGAGGGGAGACAAGGACGCACACAGTCTTCTCCGCACTGATGGTGACCCTTGCCGATCTCTCCCACGTCGGTACTCGGTGAAGTGCTTCCTCTGCCAAATTCTGCAGAGCCTTCCTAATGTCGTCCGCATAGGCCTGTAGCGACACGCCCTCTGGCATGGGCTGCTCGAGCAATCCACGCACCACTACGTTCCAGAGGAGAGGCGACAGCGGAGAACCCTGCGGGCTGCCTAAGATGGGACGCACAACCGCGTCTCCCGCTTGAGAGCGGAACACCACATCTCGGTCTGATAGAAACGACCTGAGCAGCGCGCAGATATATCTCGGGCATCCCCATTGTCCGAGCGACAAGAACTAGGGGATGCCAAACGCTGTCGAACGGTTCACGGAAGTCGATAGATATTAGTAGTGCATGAAGTCCCTCTGCCCTTAATTCTCTAATTTAGTAACTAATGCGTGGAGAGCGTGAACTGCTCCGCGCTGTTTGGTAAATTCGAATTGGTTTGTATGCAAGAAATCCTTACTCGCCATGAAATGGTACAACCGGCCATACAAGAGACGCTCCAACACTTTGCTCAGTGTCGAATTCATAACAATGGGTCAATACGAAGATGTCGCCTCTGGTGGTCTACCTGGCTTAGGGAGAAAAATGATTCTACCTTTCCTCCAATGGAGGGGGAAATATCCCAAGCTCTAGGTGGAAGAAAATATAAATAAGAGGAAGTCTGGTATTAACTTCCACAACTCCCGGACAATTCTCGGAGTAATTCTGTCGAGTTCCGATGCTGTTCCCTCCTTCACCCTAGAAACGGCCAAATCAACCTCGCCATAGGTGAAAGGAACATCACCGGGACCTGCTAAATTCGGATCCGTTGCAAGAGCTCGTTGCTCTTTATGCAATTGCGTATCAATGCTATAGTCGTCCGATGCAACTTGTGTGTCAAATAGTAATTGAGCTGTTTCTAGTGTAGACATAGTCACTGATCCATCCTCCGTCCTAATGGGAGGGAGAACTACAGGAGCCTGTAATTTAGAAAATGCAACTTTAAACGCATGTCCGAAAATGTTGGACTTTAAATAATCTTTAGCGATAATTTTCATTTCGGAGTTTCGAGCTCGTGCAACGTTATTTCGGTAAACTCGTAATGAATCGTAATATTCTTTACCAAATTTTTGACGTAAGGTGTAATCTTTCGTTCTTTGGCATCTCCTTCTCATTGCTCTGAGTTTTGGTTTCTCTGTTGCCATTTCTTCTGTCCACCAATTGCACGGGGACTTCAGTTTTGAGTTTTGAATAATTGACCCTGAGGATAAGTTCTTCCGCCTTAATCGGTCGAATATGTCGTAAAATATGATTAATATCAATTCCAGTGACTCCGACGAACCCAAATGTGCACCAAATACTGCTTTGAAAAAGTTTAATTTCGATATTGCTGTGAGAATTCTTTTGTTGCCTAGGTTTGTTAGTCGTTTTTGTTTACTGATACGCTCACTTCCAATTTTAAGAACAATGTTTTGTGTTCTGAGAATGTGTGTGTGTCTGTGACGTGCCATGTGTCCATTGATATGATTGAAGGTGATGCTAGTGTAACATCAATCCAGCTGTCTGCGTATTGTGTTCTGTATGTGGGAGGGGATGCAGGATCGTTGTGTACGATGCGCCCCGAAGCCATGGCGAATTGGAGGAGTTCTCCGCCGCGCGCATCGCTCTGTTCCGGGCCCCATACTACATGTTCGGCATTGAAGTCGCCGGCGAGTATGACCTGCATTCCCTCCGTGAGTGTAAGTGCATGTTTAATGTCATGTAGTGTAGGTGACATGGGGAAGTGAGGTGGGGCATAAGCTGATATTACCACGAATTTAGCAGTGGTTGATGCACATATGACAGCTACTGCTCTTGGTGTGGTTAAAATTGGAAACATCTCGTAGGTGGAATGTGTTGCTACTATTGCACAGCGAGGATTAGAGGTAGCAGAAAAAATGATCAAATCGGGGGGAAATCCTGTAATCTTTTCGGTTTTACTGTAAGGGTCAGAGACTAGTGCAAAATATTGTCTGTCGTTAATGTATCTACTAATACGGGGGTCGCGTTCCTACAGTGGTCAAAAGTTTACCTGAATTAATGATAATTGTAGCTGATTAGCCATTTTTAATTATTAAAACTTTTTTTTCGAAGAGTTTGCCACAAGGCATAAGTTGAGAAAGGGGGAATGGGATGCAGGAGATAGAAAGGGTAAAGAAGGAGTGAAGTCAAGTTTCGCTTATGTATTCAAGAAGGTTGGCAGTATAGCGATTTTTCATAGTTCATTTTTCATAATCACTATCGCGATTCCACCGCAGGTCCACCTTCATGATTATTTATCCGTTGCCTAATGTGAGTCGTTGATGAACACGTCCACAACAAGTGACGCATATCGCAGACGTCAGGTGGAATGCCACAGTGAGGGCACCTGTCAGTCACTGGTAGATCTTTTTCCCGCCATCGATGTCGAACAGATGGGGTCAGAGCCGCCCCTGCCCGGATCCGGTGCACTGTCACCTCCTCCTGCCGAGTAAGACTACGGGGGAGAGGTTGCGAACCAGGAGGAATGAGAGCGCGTGTTCGCTGGCGCAGAACTTGCGAATCGGAAACGTGGGACAGGAACGGATCTGGGGGAAGAGAGGAAGGTGGCGGATCGCCTGATGTGTTTATATGCGTCATAGCATCCGCTTGAATATTATATGGATCGCGAGCATGGCCGCGAATCCAGTGTATGCGCACAGGACATGGGTTCTTTGAACAGAGCACATGCATGGACTGTGTTATTTGGAATGTGCGTCGAACGGCCTTAAGCTGTTTAAGGGCAGTGAGAGAGTCTGTGTAAAGATGAATTGCATTGAATGTAGGAACTGGTTGAAGGGAATGTATGGCATTGTAAATTGCTTGAAGTTCCAGTGCCAGATGGGTGCAAGTATCCGCGGTATGTGTGACGTGAGTGTTGAGATGCGGATGAGAGGGACTATACACAGAAGTAACTCCTGGCTCTGCAGTATGTGATGCATCGGTATGTAATATGCACCATTCAGGCAGATGTGCGGATGATACCGACGGGGAAGCAGTGGAGCGATTGTCCGTGAGCTAGCAGTACGACCATGGAGGTAGTCTCTTTAAATGATGCAGTTGTAAAGACTGTTTGCGAGCTCTGTTTGCCATCCGCTGATCAACGAGTTCAGTGAGCGTATTTAGCTGGGCATACTCCTGAAGTACTGGTATGAGTGTTAGGCGGGGAAGATATGTTATTGCACGCATATCCTCACGATTGATGGCCTCAAGGGAGTCCCACTGTCTGCGGGTGAGACGTTGAAACTGTGCCTGGTAGATTATACGCGGCTGGAGGACAGAGCGAACAAGCTGGCGGGCTGTGTGAGCACGCGCGCCGCCAGAGCGCATAGCTATGCGACGAATGAGACCTAGAGTAGCGTGAGCGGTCTTACGGATGGCTGTCAGCCACGGGGTGCCAGTCCCAGAGGAATGAAGAAGACCAAGAATGCGAACGGTTTGTACCTGAGGAATTGGGGTATTATCTATCATAAAATTTATACTGGGAGCTTTCCGTAAGCCAGCTTTATTTCCAATGCGAATGAAACAGGATTTTGTATGAGAAAGAGTTAGGCCCAAAGGAGGGAGGCGAAATGTCAATACATCCAGCGCATGCTGGAGGGCCGCCTGATGGACAGACGTATCTGGGTGACAGCGCCATTAGGTTATATCATCGGCATACGCAAGCACGCGTATAGGAGGGATGGCCTCTAGTGCTCGAACAAGTGGAATGAAGGCCACATCAAATAATGTAGGGGCGAGAACGGAGTCCTGGGGCGCTCCTCAGTTTGAGGGGAAGTGACCAAAAGGCTTACCATGGACACGCACACTGAATGTTCGATTTGTTAGAAAGGCGTGAATAGCGAGGAGAAACCTGTGAGGAAGACCAAGAGTTTGTAAGGAGGCAAGAATGGCTCAGTGAAGGATGTTGTCATATGCCTTTGTTATATCTGTAGCGATCACAGTTCTAACAAGATGACTGTGCGGAGAGTGGTGAAGCACGTCAGCAGCCAAAGTAGCAAGACCGTCCTCCGTTCCTATTTGCGGGCGGAAGCCAATTTGGGATTCTGGATAACAATCATGGGATTCCAACCACCA
Organism: Amblyomma maculatum; assembly: GCA_023969395.1. Taxonomy (NCBI): domain Eukaryota; kingdom Metazoa; phylum Arthropoda; class Arachnida; order Ixodida; family Ixodidae; genus Amblyomma; species Amblyomma maculatum. The sequence goes on from JAJIZL010028180.1 coordinate 14,378, forward strand.
CGATAAGCGAGTAGCGAGAATGTTTTCGTAAAGCTTGCAGATTGTTGGCATCAGGGAAATTGGACGAAGGGCCGAGAGAGATACTGAAGGATGGCCTGACTTTCGTATTGGAACAATAGAATGCTTCCACTCGTCCGGCATGACACCAGAATGCCACACGTCATTGAATGCATCAAGCAGGGCCTGCAAAGCAGTCCCTTCCAAGTTGCGGAATAAGGAGTTAGGTATGCCGTCCTGCCCGGGAGCAGAGTTAGATTTAAGCCTGAATGAATGAGATTGAAAGATTAGCTGTCATTTTTGTTTAACGGAACCGGAATGAAGAATCGAAATATTGAACATCTGTAGCGACCCCTTGTATGTAAAATGAAAGAAATATGCGTCCCACCCAAAAAGAAAGAGAAAAAAAAGAGGGAAGATTGGCCTGCACAGTGGCGATGGTATAGATGGGAATATTTAAAGTAATATAAAATATATGAGGGAAGAAAGAATGGAAGGTCGTAAAGAATAAAATAGATGAAAAAATCATCAATTCTGTGCATGCCAAGGTTGAGTATGACTGGGTCGAATGGTCGGCTGGAAGTTCTAGTTCCCCTTCAGTGTTTGCTATACCCTCCCAGGTGAGTGCATTAAAAATAAATGTGGCCGTCAAATTGGACGCGCCAAAACCTGTAGAGAAAAAAATAAAAGAAAAGAAATAAACCCTTCCAGCCGAACCGCCCAGAGACTCGCACCAGTAGCTTAATCTAAAAGGCAACCACGAGTGCCAAGACGCGCCACCACAGCCGTACCCATACTCATTTCTTAATAAACTGCGAAGAAGGAATATGAGGAAAGAACCTAAATGGGGAAAACCTGGGAGCCGCCGTTGGAAAAAACTTTATGAGTGCGATAGGAAGGATATAACAGCACTGTGCTTTGTTAGAAAATAAAAAGCTATGAAGAAGTTTACGGTAGGGTATAGAAAAGATAGATTGGAAAGAGTAATCAGAGACAAGATAGTGCTGTTATTGCGAGATTTTTTATAGAAAACAGTACTGGAGATGCTCTCAGACGAGTGCGTGCAATCGCCTGCAAAGAACCCGTCTCTGAGGGTAGGAATTGAGAACTGAGCGGCTCCCTGGTCCCCCCTTACTTTAGTTAAGCGGTTAAGGTTGTCCATAATCTGTTCTTGACCGCAGACGGGCGAGACGTGCAGTCAGGATAGGGCAGTCATGAGAACCTGCCCTATGCGGCTGTCCCTCGCGCCCTGCCCTGCGACACACCGCACAGGCCG
>JAJIZL010028181.1:0-18464 GCA_023969395.1 Amblyomma maculatum
GTTTCGCAAGCCCCTCCGCCACGACAAGGCAGTGATCCATGAAGGGGTGAACATGACTTTACTCTTCTGCATATTGATTTTCAAACCTACCTTTCTATTTTTCCTGTCTAGGTGATCAATCGTTCTTTGCAGTTCATCCCCTCAGTTAGCAAGCCAATGTCATTAGCTAATCGCATATTACTGAGGTATTCTCCATCTACCCTTTTTTCTAACTGCCCCCATTCTAAGTCTCTGAATACATCCTCTAAGAAGTTGTGAATAGTGAATACGTGCGCATAATATATTTTTATTTCAAGCAGTAAAAAAGCGACTAATTATTTGTCTATCTAAGCTACCTTTCTCAAAACGTCTTCCTGGAACAAAACCTTGCACTAGTATTCGTTTCAATCCTGCAATTCAAGGTTATGTGGGCGACAAGTGTAGGTCAGAATAAGGAGCTCCACCAGCTTCTGTCAGCGATTTGAACAGTCCATTCATTTGCCCCGCACCCCAGGCCTTGCATAATTTTCACTTCAAGTACGCAGTGCGGCATTTCGAAGCGGACTCAGACTTGAACATTGAGGCACTGCGTCGCCATTAAGGTTGTCACAATATGTTCACAGTGCTTGTTAATGTTCTTAAATTGAATATTTATACACAGAGTGACTTCAGGTAACCACGGATGTTTTGACCAGGAAACATGGAAAATACGTGAAAATAAGTTTCGAAAACAACTTTTGAGAGAAAACTAACAACATATAAAATGTATCACGAAACCCAGTAGGTAAATTAGGTAGGCATACGCACTCTAATAACAGCACGGCTGCACTGCAGAAAAAAAAACCTTACAAGGAACCTAACCTTCATAATAATTTATAATTTCGTCCACTTGACCACTGCTAAGCAAAGGCTCATACTTATACTCTTCGATTATAATTCTTTTAATGTGGGCTTTTTAATACTTTTACTTTTTTGTTCCATCCACTTACTCATATTCAGGAACGAACACAAATTCGCTGTGTCAAACGGAACCCCCACGTTTTTATAGGCATCTGCGCAAACTACTATTATGATTCGGAAGAGCTATAGTAAGGTCCTAGCTGGCTATATATAAACAATAGTAGCCCCCCACTGCTGCAGATGGTGCCATAGCATAATCAGGAATATGTGAATGGAAAAGTCTGTCTAAGACTTATTTTCTACCTTGTTTTGTTGCATCGACACTTTTTATATTTCTCTTTTTATATATTTCTCTGGCTCTTAAATTTTCATGTTTGTGTCATTTTATTCGTTTTTCAGTAATTTGCATTCTCAGATTTCTGAAATTAGTGCATTTTTGTTTGCAGATCTTGAATATTTAGAATTTTTCATACTGTTCTTCGTTAGCATTGTACTATAAGTTTTTCTCTGCGCGCCTGTGTATTCTTTTCTTAATAGCTGCCTAGTAAGTTACCGGCGAATTTTATTCATTTTGTCATAGGAGGTCCCCCGGACTGTTTATATTTCGGGGCCTCCTTGTGTTATACTGATAAACACATACATGTATCTCACAACGAGAATAAAGATGATGATGATGATGATGATGATGATGATGATGATGATGATGATGATGATGATGATGGAGATGGTGGTGGTGGTGGGATTTCAGTGCAGCATATGTGCATTATACCTCTTGGATGGCGACTTAGAGCTAGGTTAATGGACAATAAAATAAGAGACTCCTTCCTCACTCTCCTTCTCTACACAACGCTTCTAAAGGAAGCCGTTCTCACACGCGAAACATGAAGGAAGAGACAAAACCTTACCCTTGCTGGAAGCTTCGGCCATTTGCGTGCTCTTGAGGAAAGGCACTTACTGAGCCTTTTTGCGTATAACGCTCGGAACATACATTTTTTAAAAGTCTCCGTTTCTTTTTTTCTTCCATTTTCATGTTTTGTTCAACCCCCTTCTTTATATTTAGAAACGAGAGTAAACTCTAGCGCGGAGCTTACCTGGCTCGATTGGCTGCGCCGCCAAAAATGACCAGCCACAATGAACGGCGGATACTGCGTTAACTACTTTGTAAGTTGCCAACTGCCTTGTAAACATGCTCAGCCAGGCCATTGACATCCTGGTGCATGCTCGTGAGCTGCTGCATTGTTCCGCCTTAATATTCTGGGTGCGTTAAGCTCGATATGCTTTTTTCAGCGCTGCCTCGTGTCTTTACTGTGCAGGCGGCGACTTTTGCGTAAGTTAAAGGACGACAAATTCAAACATTTCTTTGTCACTACCACCGTTTATATAACAGTCGGAAGAAAACGCACTATTGGAGATGAATGATGTGGCTTAGGATATTCACAAAGCTTTTGTCAACCTAATTGTGTTTGCACAGTTGCCGATGACAATAACAGCTTGTTGCTTGATACAAGTGCAAGCATTCAAGCACGTCAGGAGAGCGTCGCTTTATATTCTGCACTCGCTGCTAGATAAGAGTAAAGGGTTAACGAAGGCCAGAAAATAACCAATGAACAGAAAGTTTTAAAATTCCTGTTCAAAGGACCATAATCAAATATCCTAAGTAAGCGCCTTTCCTAAGCAGGGAGAAATTTGTGAAAATTATCGACTAACATAGTCATTTTCTTTATTACTTACAACAGTGAGGACGGCCTTCTCTAGAAACATTATGTAGAGAAGGGCAGTGGGAGGAAATCCCTCATTTTATTGCTATTCGTCGTACATTTAGGCCGAAGCGCTATGCTGAAATCATACACACAAAGGTTGCGTACCCATATGCTTATTACGCTCTGGCGGCTTTTTGCGGCAGTTTGGAGACAATTATTGGGGATGTACTGCATGCATGGCACGAATTAAGTTGTTGGCAATCTGAACTGTCTTTTACGCAAGCACTGAAGGTATTGATGACCTGTAATGCTGTAATGTTGTTTGCCGTACTTGTCACAATGTTTTAACGTAGTACAGTCTGGTGAGACCAGTAAAGAGAGTTTTTGGGTCATCCGCAATATTTCTTCATAGCACCTATATAACCTTATTGGTATTAAAAATTCGCACTCTGTCGAAGCCACACATTTTGTGCTGTCAGCTAATTGTACTACGTGGAGAACATCTAGTCAATAAACACTGTCAGCTAATGCGTGGTCATGATAGTTCCGAATGCGGCTGCACATTGGTAGGAAAATAGCCTATCAGGAAAACACTTTGGAGGCTCCCAGTAGAACTGTTTATGTAGTTCAAGGGCACTGCGTGTTGCTTATGCTCATCTTGTAGAATTGTAGCCTTTTTTGTGCGTCTGGTGAGCGCTCCGTGCGCGCTTTTCACTCACTGCAAGATATGTGTTGCAGGATCAGGACGAAAAACGCAAAAAGAAAACCAACAGAAGTATAAATACAAATTTGAAGAAACATTCCAAGAAACATAGAGTAGTATTAAACTATCAGCATAATTTTGCGTCTTCCTTTTCGTTGTCGTTTTAGCAATAAACTTCACTACATCACAATGTGTTGCTAAATGATTATCGGAAGCAGTCTCATTTCAAATACAAGTTTTGTAATGATACGTTTTATTACGTACAACTTTATTTTGGCTCTTATTTTCTCGCACATAATCATTACTGTACATTATTTGTAAGCTGCCCAAATTCGCTAAAGTCCATCCGACATTGAAGTGGGGCTTGCGTAAAGGCCCGCATTATTAAAGCTGTACGTACCTGCCTCTTTGGCTAAGGTAAGCATGTCTTACCAAGCAACGTTTTTAGAAAGGCTAATTGATTCCCTACCCACCCACCTGATTGTATAAACTGCCAAAGGCAGCTTGTGCCACGCCATATGGCCTCTTGACGTAACATATTAACTGTTGACCAGTTAATACGTGGTCTTTTCACTTGCCAACTGACAGTGCCGAATGCAAGCCCACGATGTTTCGCTCATGCCGCAGATAGCACCCGCTTTTCTCCGTAATGGACCATTTAAGACTGTTGTATTAAACTTGATTAAACCATAAAGTATGGCCAGAGGATCAGGATCAGTGTAATAATGGAAGTTTTGCAAGTTAGGCTTTCAGTGGGGTACAGTCTCCTTTCAACCCATAACAGGACTGTCCCACTCTTAAATGAAGTCATTTACCGCAGGCCGCTGCTGATTATCTTTGACACATCTCTCAAATATTAATTCATTACAATGCAGCATCAAACACAGCAGAAAGTCTGCATAGGCTTCTCTAGCAAGAGCTGTGGTGTTCCTTTGTGTAAGGTGTAAGCGTCATGACTAGAACGGTGGTGATTAATGACACGCTTCCCGACATCCACCTATTCAGCCAGCCTATCGACAAATGTCACGCTTCCGTCTTTCTTCTATCTGAGCCTAGAGGGGCCATTGAAATTCTCATTAGGATTTTATGCCTCGTACCTGCGCAATAGCCGCGGCCTTTCTGCCATCGGTTTAGCCATTTCCTCAACCAAAGACGAGATCCCCCATCCTCATGGTAAACGAATTACTGTCTACGTGTATCTCACTAACAGAAATCCGTATTTCATAATGTACAAATGGCCTTAGATATAAAACTGCAATATGTGTTGTTTTTTTTTCTGGCCCCTTAGATATTTCATCCCAAGCTCACAACACCAACAGTTTTCTAGGCTGCCCTTTATGAATGCTGCTCTACTGAAATGAAGTGCAATATTTTGAGAGTTGTCGGTTTCTCGCACCTCATGACGATTTCTCTTGATGTTCAACTGCAGGTTAAATTTGTTCGCATTTAGTATGTCAGGCATCCATACATGATTTACTCCGTAATCCCACATCTAAGGAATGCAGCAATTTTGCACCGTATATAGGTCTTTTCTGCTCTCCTTGAACACTGCAGTGATTATTAGCTTAAACGTTAAAAACAAAAAATATTTAATTTTTTTCTGCAAGTAATATACGCAGTTTAACGATAATAAAAGTACTGTGCCGAAATTTTACCTCATTCGTCTTACGCATTCTCAGAATTCAACTTTGACTTTTCGAACAGTATTTACCTTTTATAGCTTCACCGCGGAACCAAACATATAGCATGCAGGAAAAGAGAACAAAAAGGAATAATCTTTTTAGGAACAATGTATATTTACCTGTGCGCATGCTCCTTTTATAGCAATCATCCTGATAACTGCAATGAAAGGCCTGTATTCAATCTCTTCCATCTATTAAACACCACGGCGAAAAGAGTACCAGATTCACGAATCACTCATGAGCTCATTAACATAAAAGCCATAACGAACACCTAAATATTTACGTGCTTGAGGTCGCCGACCACTTCTATATACGGTGGCAATGTGGATTAATACATTCTGTGGCTTCCGAAGCATCCGGAGCACAAAATGTTCACATTAAAATTTTTACCAATGTTTGAATTTGGTTTCTTTGGATCATTAGGCTTAATGTCTAAATGCGGCTTTGACAGTGAGATACACTGTCAGACAGCAAGAGCACTAAGAGATTCTAATACCCGCGATGTTTTCACGTGCACTCTCATGGCGCAATGCAAGGGCTTCTAGTTGCGGCCTCCATCAAGAAGAGGCCGCCATAGCTGTGGTTTTAATCCACGTTTTACGTTCTGTAATCGAGCGCCCTAAACGCTGAATGATCCCGGCAAGTCGCCCGAGATTAAAATATTTATCAACGTTAATTTATCAAGACAGATAATTACAGAAGTTTGTTGGAATATGTTAACTACATTTTTCTCGATCTTCGTTTAGCTCATCAGACATATTGTTTGACTAGGACGACAGGATTGCCGAAACGGAGTGCGAGCGAAGCAGCCGTATTTGTCTGGCTGCTTAGCGATGAAGGCAAAATGCGACACCAGCGTGGATACTGCACAGCACCAGAGAACAGAATAGCGAGCCGACGTATATGAAATCAGAACTGTCTACTACGGTGCTCGTTCTCAGTGCATTTTTATTTTCCTCGTGGCTCATTTTTTTTTTTAAGGTGGAATGAATGTTGCTATCTGTAGGAGAGTATCGACGCCATTCCATTATTCAGAAAACATTTATGCTTATATTCCGCTTTAAGTTCCTTAGTCCCTTACTGTTAATTAGGCCGTCTTTGTATTCTCAGGAATGTGAGGTGGAAATCTGAAACCCACAAATGAAAGCGGATTCTTGACCCATATTCTCCTATTAGAAGTCAAGTTTCCAGGCTTCTTAAATGCAGTTATTGAGCACATCGTTTTTCTCCTCGAGAAGTAATGTACCTAGATCACATCGTTGACACAGTCATGTTCATTTTTCAAATTGTTAGAAACAGTCCTTTTAGTACATATTGTTGCTCCAAAACATGAAACGTACCTAGATCACATCGTTTACACAGACATGTTTCAAACTGCTTCAAGTCGGCTAAAATTCTGAAGCACTTACGTAGGGAGGCTGTTGATAACAGTGTGCACCACATGGAGAGGAACTTGGCTGGCTTTCTGCGAAGACTGTCGGAAAAGGATGCCAAGCACGTAGCTAGAGTGTGGTATGCTTATGGAAAGAGCGTGACCCTAACCTGGTCGTAAAGTACACCGCAAGCTCTTACGTAATTAGTTGCAAGAAGGTTTCCACTTACTTTTTCGTAAGTAGGCAAACAAGCCCACCCACGTTCACTCATAGCGGATACAGTGGGCATTTCGTCGCTTATTTCGTGTGCAGAACATGCCATAAAAACACGCTCAGTTTTTCTTGTTTGTACTTATTTGGTCGCTCTCCCTTCGCACGGTCGGCTTCCTTTGGCAGCCCGACCTTAATAATGAAAAGGTAACTTAGCGGTGTTGAAAGAAGATATTTTATGCGTTTATTTGTTTTGTACAGCGCCAGCAAAGAGTATTCGAAAAAAAGTCTGCCTCTTTCTCGCCTTTCCACCACCCTTTACACTCTTAACACCGACAATTCGTTGATGGGGCAGACGGTGGACATATTCACAAATGGGTGAATTAATGGTACATGTTTTTCTGGACACTCCTCAAAACGTAGCAGACCTTTCGCTTGCATTGGATGCTGAACAAGCTTCACACACAAAGGTAATTCCAGTTCCGCATGTTAACTTTCCCATGCAAGGATAGAGTGTACGATATAATTGTCAACAAGGGAACTCTCCTTTCTAAGCTGAATTTAATCATGAATTTACTAAAAAAGGCGTAATTATGGGTACACCAGGCTATAAAAATGAGTGAAAAAAAATTGTGTACAGAGATTTTTGTATTGGTTAAACAAAATTATAAAAAAAGCTCCACATGCAACATTTCTTTTCACCCACTGTGAAAGGTCTAAACCCTTTGGGTTGCACATTGCGTATTTCACTTATGTAGAGAAGGTATTCATATTAGATATTGCCTTCCGTGTCTCGCCTACAGATTAAACTTGATGTTCGACACTAACAGAGCGTTCAAAGCTTAGTAGCTCTCCTGATTTAGGTTTACATCACGCACTGTTCTTTTCGGGACAGCTTGATAAATACCGAATCGTTCATTTTTCATTATTTTGAAGTGGTCGGAAAAGCACAGGTATTAAACGTTTCATTCTCTGTGTGGCGCCACAGTTTATGGGGCAGGTTCTTGCTGATGCTCAGCTTTTATTTGATCACGCAATATTAGGAAAAATGTAGCACACAAATAATTTCACTTCAATAATTAAACTCGTTTTCTTAGACAAACCTGGAAGGTGTAGAATTCCAGTTCATGAAACCGGCATCGTGAATATGCTAAAAAAATACAGCAGGCGCTGCATAGCTTCTCAAGAAGATACTGTTTTAAAAAAAGGTACTAACGTTTTGATCACGTGGTTCACTAGGTAGCCTTGAAGGCTTTAGGGCAGTTAATGAGCGGGAAGAGCCCCGGAGTGCCCTAAATTTTTCAAACTTTTTAAGGCTGGTAACTTCGTTGTGATGCAATTCCTCGTAATGATAGACAGATCCTAGTAGAGCTAAGCTTAGCTGCTTAACGCATCTATCCGCGCCAGCTAATGGCATTTACCACGAAGCTGTTTGTAATTAAAAAAGGTTCCTGATCTAGTCTTAGAGCGTAAACTACAGGCATTGCACTCTATCCCTATTATTTCGCCGCAACCACATCCCACAGCAAAAAAGGTAGCTCCCGTGGCGCGGCACGGCTGCCGAAGTGCATGCGCCTACGTAGCTATATTTTGGCTTGCACGTGCACGTGGCTGCATGCCCTTGCTTTGAGACTAATTTGTGCGCGAACAAAATTTGAAGATGGCCATGTAAAGAGCGAGAAAGTGTTGATTTAACATGTTCGATGTCAGAATACAGCTGTGAATCGAGGCGCAAGTTGTTACTGTTATCCTTTTCGGGCGTTTTTTTTTTCATACAATGAAAAGCAAGTCGGTATCAATGACGTTGTTCCCCAGTGCAGCAGTCTGGAACGCTGACCTGCAGACTTGGTCGGGTGGTTCGAAACACGTTCGTTGGCTATGCTATTCGTCTGACAAGAGTTTGCTCATTATTTGACCGTCACGTGATGCGTATTGTCATTCTGTGACGACTGTAGTGCAGACGCAGTGCCTATGAAGTTCAAATTTGAAGGTGAAATTTCAGGCGACCAGGGAGACCGAATTTTGGGGACGGATTCCATTAAGGATCAGCACTAATTGTTCATGCTCGAATTAGGTTAGATATTACTTTTGTTAATTTTTAATAAGATAAAATGTTTGGAATCCTGAGCTGAATATTTGCGGCCCCAGGACCTCCAAGCATTTCGGAGGCAACCGCTTATTGTCTATACTCGTATTAGGTAAGGAAACGATTTTGCTCCAAATGTGAGTAGGTCAATTTTGAAGGGCGGACGTTTTTTCAGGAGGGGCAATCTACATTTCGAGGCCACCACCGAGCTGGCCATAGTCGAATTAGATTGGATGTTAAAAATGGTCAAATTACCTAGTTATTGGTACGGTCACGCTCGAGGCTCTATCTATACAGTCTGCTGACATCTGCCGACTCAATTTGGTGACGGCACTCATAAGACAAGACGTGCTTTGGCTATAATAATGACCATAAGCTATTTAACATATTGTACACTCCTAATATTTTGCACTGCATCCAGAAAACAGTAGTCCGTCATAAGTAATCAAATGAAGTCATCTACGGAAGAAATAGTCGCGATCGCATATGCCTGATTCGAGGGTACCTTAAAGACTTTATATTAGTACACACTTCCACGTTTCAGTGTCTACATTGTATCAGCAATAGCACATATTGCCACTGGCCATTCAAATCTTTGTCTGTTGCTTTCAATAGCCCAAACGCTTCAAATTTGCGCCGTACGTATACGGTGCTTCTGTCAGTATGTATATCTGTCTCGGCGTTTTCGTTGAAGTGCCCGATCGAAGACTGGAAGGAGACTGTAAGCGGCACTTAAGTTCCCTCAAAGCGTCCGCTTCTGGCGCCTCCCACTTAGAAGGCACATCAGCCTTTGTAGTTAGCGTCAACGGTTCGGTGACCCGTGCAAAGTTTCTGGCAAATCGCCGGCAGTATGCGCACAGTCCAAGAAATCGGCGCATTGATTTCTTGTCATCTGGCTGTAGAAACTACACAATCACAGCTCTTTTGTTTGGACCTGGACGAACTGCGTTTTTGCTTACAACGCGGCCCAGGAACAAAAGCTACTCGTAAGCAAAGTGGCACTGCTCTGCTCTTAACTTTAGGCTTGTCGATTTGATTGCGTCGAGCACTGTGCGAATATTCCGTACAATTAAGCTGGAGAAACATTTATATCGACTGAAGTTTTCGAACTCACTTGTCAGTTTGAGCTCAGGCGTCGTTAATACAAGGCTTAATAGCAACCAGCCTGGTTGTAGGAAATGCCTCAATTACAATTTCTTAATATGTTACTCTTCGTCATTATCTGTACCTCCGCCTTCACCCCGTTCACTAACAGTGACGAGATGCGCTCTACCGTCTCTGTATCCCCGCCGCCCCTGCTTAGCAGCATGCTTGATACAAGGTGCCTATAATAGGAAATTCAACAAATTGAACCTTCTAAAAGAAAACATCTTCAGACTAATACTTTCTTTTCTGCGCCGTTACCTCTTTGCACTAACTTTTCTACACATTCTCTTAAAGCTCTTACTTTTACTCTAAGCTTCCACACCAAACCTCGCCCATTTGAAATATGCGTTCCATCCTACGCTTTGGTTCGGTAGGAGCAATTTAGCAATAATTGATTTCCTAACATGAACTTCCACGAAAAAATATGTTGAGCTGGTTGGTTTCGGACATCCGCAATAGCCGCGCATTTCATGGCACAAACGAGAAGAAGTGCGGTGTTATTATCGATAACGTGATCTGCCTTCATACTATTCGAACAGCGTAATTATAACTGGATGAATTGGTGGATGTATCATATCTTGACGTAGCTGTATCGTTGAGCACAAACGTAGTGATCATTGGCAGTATACCTGGTGTTATATTTTTTTTATCCTGACTTTGTCGTTAGTATGTTGTTCACAAATAACGTTTCATCGACTCTAAGCCTTTCGTACTGAAAAAACGATGTCATTTGAGTACATTACTTTTTTTTAGCTTAGACCAATGCCAATCCAGAAGCTCAGATATTTTCTTGGTACGACCATTTCAGACGAAACCTTTTACAAAGGGTTCGTTTGCATGCTGTCGGAGACACCTTACATTGAGATAAGTTTTCATTCAACGAACAAATTGAAAGCTACTAATTTCTGGTCGAATGTCGAATGCGGAATAAAGTATTTATATTCCAAGCATTCCGAGTAGCTATTCTCATATTTCGCGGCAGAAAAGCGATCATGTGAGAAAAGAAAGATCAGAACGCTAATTTTCGCATGAACATCTTATTTAATAATTTACGTTCTCAGTCAGATTTGCTGCAGTGAAGCACAAATAATACCACTCGTGTCCTCAAAAGTGCGTACACCGTTCATTTTATGGAATAACGTTGTCAGGATCATTTGTTCGTGTTAATGAGTAATTCATAAATACACGGTTTTCACGTTCCAGTCATATCACTGAGTCTTCAACCATGCAGGGTGTTACTTTCAGTATTATTCAACAATTAAATATATGATAATGGGTCAATACTTTTTTTTGCCAGTTCTGAAATTCACTCATTGTTCAAGGATGCCATTAGGCGCCTGCAAGGGATCTCCAGAAATAAATGCCAACAGAAGAACTTTGTCCACGCTTGTACGTAAGCGACCGGAGATCGGCGGAAGGGTCCATGACGTGAGCCACCGTGACTTGAGCATTACTGAGCAGTGGGCACAAGGTGCTGACCTTGATTCTCTGGACTGTGGAAACAATTAATAACCTAGCTTATCCGGGCTGTCAAATTGCGGAAACAGCTCCGGGCAAGCAAGATCCATGCTTCTGCTCTTTTGTTTTTGCTGTTGTCATGTTTATGTAATGGCAAGTGCTGTAGGAAAGAGGAAAGGAATAACTCTCTGGGACGGAGTTTGGCGGGAAAACAAAAGAATGTGTGTGCTTCGCCTCTAGAGACCAAGTTGCTGCTTTGTTTACTAGCTTTACTTACTTCTTGCATTGATGGAAACTAGGAAGTAATTTAAAAGTAATTGAATTACTCAGTAGAAGAAATTGTAATGTAATTTCATTACTTTTTGGAGCAGTAATTAGTAATGTAAATTAATTTTGTTTCAAAAGCAATTTTGTCATGTAGGCTCTGGGTGCGTGCTACGCGAACGTTGTGATTGACGGCCATGCCTTTCGAACCAAATTCACAGTTTTCCCTCGTTCCACACATGAATTCTAGGTGTAGACTTTTATAACAGTGTGGTGCAACGTTACACTTCCGAAGTGGACAGATCTCCTTGAATAATACGTTGCTGTCACCTCTTCTAGAAACCTAGTGGCCCGATTTGGGAGTGTTTTCTGGCTCGGAATATGCAGTTGTACCTGCGATATCCAGAAAATTCTTCAAAGCTATTTCATCTACAGTTTTGTTTGAGGATTTCGACGCCTTAGTGGAACCTGCAACCCTTACCAGTGCAAGAAGAGTATCCAGGTGCCGCGTTACATAGTTTTCAGACGATATTCAGACGCGCCAGCCGTGTTACCTAGTGGCATTAAACTGGCTTATTTCAAAGAAGGTGTGTCGAATTTCGTGGCGGCAATAAGTGACAGATCTCTTGAAGAGAAAACACACCCTTCTGCACAGTCGCAAATCCAGGTAAATCAGAGACACATCTATGGGAACACAGTAGCGCTGATTTTTGACTGTCCTGCTTTCCAATCATGTTTCTGTTTTCAACTTCTCCAGGGATCAGGCGCCAAAAACTTGAAATTCTCGCATTCACCGTTCGATTCATACTGGACCGCCTCGCTCGATCTGACAGAAGCCCTACCGTGTGTCACCGAGCCAATGACAGCTTATATTAATGAACAAATTCACGGCAGGCTCCAACGCGGCGTTACGCAGGAATCTTTCGGAAGTCTCCCCCCCCCAGCTATGCTCGCAAAAAAAGCAGCAACACATGGGGTTTCTGTGTGGAATATTCCCGCCTTAATGTAGTAGCCAAAAAAGATGTTTATCCACTTCCACGTATTGAAGATGCAATCGACTGTCTTCACTCGGCGTCATACTTGTCGGTAGACTTGAGATAGGGGTACTGGCAGATGCCGATAAGCCCAAGAAAAACGAAAAGGCGGCATTTGTGACACCCAATGATCTGTACGAACTCAACGTAATGCCATTTGGATTGTGCAACACGCCTGCCACGTTTGAACGATTCAAGGACACCGTCCTGCGAAGGTGGAAAATTTGTTTGTGCTATATAGACGACGTTGTGATCTTTAGCAAGAGCTCTAAAGAGCAAAATAGCCGCCTCACCGTCGTTCTTGGCTGCGGTGAGATAGCAGGCCTCGTCCTCAACACTACAAAATGCCAATTTGGTGAACGCCAGACAATCGTACTAGGTCACTTGGTCGATAAGGATGGTTTGCCGGATCTTTAGGAAATTGAGGCTGTAAGCAGTTTTACAGCGCCGAAATCAAGAGTTTAACTTCACTCTGGCATACAAAAGCGGCCGTCAACATGCTGACGCTTACTGTCTGTCACGCTTGCCGCTTCCGTCAACTGGTAATAATGACAACTTTGATGATTACCTGGAGCCGGCCTCAGCAACGTTTTCGGATCCGCAACTCTTCCAGACAGAGCAACGCAACGATCTGACTTTGGAACTGCTCTTCTCTGCCGCTGATGCTCAAAGAGATGCGTTCGTGCCTGCCTACTATACAAGAAGCATTTCAACACCGGAGGTGCACGCTTTCTTGTCATCGTTCTGAAAAATCTCCGCATTTCGGTTCTTGAAATGTTGCATGATGATGCCACTTCGGTCCACTTGGGTGTCGGCCGGAACCTTCATCGCACACTGGAACAATTTTACTGTCCGAAAATTCTTCAAACTATTCAGCGCCATGCAGCCAGTTGCGTCAAATGCCAGCGGTACAAGCTCCCTACTTTCCGTCCACCAGGACCGCTGCACCCTATTGCGCCTCCGACCACACCCTTCAAGCAGGGGGGAATTCCTGGGTTCTTTTCCGCGCTCTTCGAAAAGTAACCGGTGAATAGAATGGGCTTGTTTAACGTAACATCCGCACTCGGACCGCTATGTTGGCGATGTATGTCGACTCTGATCACAAGAACTGCGATGACATCCTCCCATTCATTACAACGCCTATAACACAGCACACCATGAGACGACTGGCTACAGTAGGTTTTACCTCCTTTATGCTCGAGTTCCCGGCCGCTGTCTTGATACCATCCTTCCTTTCTCCATCCACAAAGAGTCTTCTATCTCTGCCACTTTATGTCGAGCTGAAGAAGCTCGCTGCATTCATACTGGACTCACAGGAACGTTCGAAGGAGTGTTACGACAACCGACGCCCACATGTTTGCTATGTTCCCGGTGATTTAGTGCTGTTATGAACGCTGCAGCGCAAGCTCTGTTTATCCCAGAAACTACTGTTTCACTATAGCGGCCCTGTTGTCGTTGTAGAGCGCCTGAGGGACGAGAACTATGTAATAACATGTCGCAGTGCAAGTGCCGATGCTCACGCAGGACCCAGGGGGTGTATGTCGCTGGGATAAAAATTTTCCATCCTCGGCAAATTGCTTAAAATGCTTGCCCTGGGGCTTCGCCTACGAAGGGGAAAGTTTCGCATGCTGAGAAGGAAGAGGCTGGAATTAAAAGAACAGGAGCTTGCATGCCTTGCGGACTCGCCGTTCTTAGACTGCAAATAAGCCCCCCCCCCCCCCCCCCCGTTGCATACTCAGTACGTAACAATATATTCAGTGACTTAGCTTCTTTAAGATTGATCTATATTTTATTATGAAGATGGTTTGCGTAGATTATAGGGCATCGGGCTGAGGTAATTTAGGATTGCACAAAACACAACCATATTAAAAGCATGAATAGAGTAAGTATACTGAAGCGCCGTCTCCCAAACTTTGTTTTAGAGCACTATTCTTCCCACATTGGGCAGGAGAATTCTGGGATTAATGTCTGCATTATGTGCTGCTAACAGAAGAGGCATATTCTCATACTAAAGCAAAAAATATTATGCTTAGCAACAGAACGATGCCTAAAAATGTCAAATCGGTCATTCTGAGGTTCGTGCGACGAGTTGTTCTGACAATGCTTTATAGAATAGAATCAATGACGGAAACACTACGTGTATAAAATTTATTGCTACTTTCTAGCAAGTGGTATAGCCTTATAGCGAATATTTATTCATGTAGAGATTACCGCTTTGATCAACGTTTTCTTAAGAACTGCCGTAATGAGGGATAGAAAGTTTCCTTCACCACCCAATACATGATAGGAAAAGTACCGCGTGCTGAACGTTCGGTATTCTGCTTCAAACGAACATGGCCATGATGCCCTCAACCGACAGCTGGTTATTCAGAAGGTAAATTTGTAAAGCAAGCAAACTGAGAACTTTTAAGATGAGGGTCGTGGTCAAATATTATTAGTGCATGATTTTAGAGCATAGTATTCATATTTCGAGCAGTGCTTAAGGGCCTTTTAGTATTCCAGGATGATTGAATTTGTCCCCCATTTTTAGCGACTCCTTTTTCAGTGCCAATCAATGCTACGGCAGGGATCCCAATAAGTATAGTTCACACAATAACGTGAAACCAAGGTTGAGCACAACGACAGTTCAGTATAATCCTCCCTTCACTACCATATAGTGAAAGTTCCAATGCTGCAGTACTGCAATGCCCCAGCATAACAATTAATCAGTTCAGTTCAGTCGTTCAGTCATGTCCGAAACTTCGTGACCCTATGGACCATGTCACGCCACGCTTTCCGGTCTCTCACTATCTTTCTAACATCACATACCTTCATCTGCAGTGCCTCGAGGATGCCATCTAACCATCGCGTTCGCTTCCTACCCCTTCTCCGGCGACCCTCAACCTTTCCCAACATCAAATCTTTCGCCAGCGACTCCTCTCTTCTCATCAGACGACCAAAGTAGCTGAGCTTTAACTTTAGAATTTGACCCTCCAATGAGCAGTCAGGGTTTATGGTCGACAATATCGACCGATTTGATCTTCTGGCAGTCCAAGGAACTCTCAAGAGTCTTCGCCAGCACCACAATTCAAACGCGTCAATTCTTCGGCGGTCAGCCTTTTTCACAGTCCAACTCTCGCATCCATACATCACAACTGGAAAGACCACAGCACGAGTTATACGGATCTTGGTTGGCAGACTAATGTCTCTGCTCTTTACTAGGCGGTCAAGGCTAACCATTGCTCTCTTTCCCAGAAGCAGGCGTCTCCTAATTTCATGGCTGCAGTCTCCTTCCGAGGTAATCTTGGAGCCCAAGAAGAGAAAATCTGTCACAGCTTCATCTTCTTGCCCATAAATGCTCCAGGACTTGATAGGGCAAGACGCCATAATCTTTGTCTTTTTAATGTTCAGTTTGAGCCCAAACTTCTCACTCTCTTCTTGTAGGTGCATCAGAAGTCTCTTGAGTTCCACTTCACTTTCTGCCATTAAAGTGGTATCATCCGCATATCTAAGGTTGTTGATACGTTTTCCAGCAATCTTCACTCCAGCTGAAGACTCATCCAGACCGGCCTTCCTCATGATGCACTCTGCATATAGGTTAAATAGGCAGGGCGACAGTATGCAGCCTTGCCTCACTCCTTTCTCAATCGGAAACCAATCAGTAAGACCATGACCAGTTCTGACTGTGGCCTCTTGTCCTTCATACAGGTTCCTGAGGAGACCTACAAGGTGTATTGGAACTCCCACCTTTTGGAGAGCTTGCCACAATCTGCTGTGATCTACGCAGTCAAACGCTTTCACATAATCAATAAAGCAGAAGTAGATGGGTTTCAGGAACTCTCTTGCTTTTTCCATGATCCAGCGAAGGTTGGCAATTTGTTCTCTAGTTCCTCAGCCCTTGCGAAACCCAGCTTGCACGTCCGGAAGCTCCCAATCCACACACTGCTTCAGCCTTCCTTGGAGGATTTTCAACATCACCTTGCTAGCATGCGAAATAAGCGCGATCGTGCGATAGTTGGAACAATCTTTGGCACTGCCTTTCTTTGGAATGGGGATGTAAACTGACCTCCTCCAATCCTGTGGCCACTGCAGGGTTGTCCAAATCTTCTGACATAATGTATGCAGAATGTTAACAGCGTCGTGGTTGAGGTTTTGAAGCAACTCAGCTGGAATACCATCAATTCCGCTAGCTTTGTTCTTAGCAAGGCTGGCTAAGGCCCATTCAACTTCACTCTTAAGGATGCCCGGCTCGAGATCAGTAATCACAACCGTCTTATGTTGGGTTTGCACATTCGGGTCCTTCTTGTACAGTTCTTCTGTGTATTCCTGCCACCTCTTCTTTATCTCTGAGGCTTCAGTGAGGTCGTTGCCTCGTTTGTCCTTTATCACGCCCAGCTTAGCACAGAAGTTTCCTTTGATATCTTTGATTGTCTTATACGGGGCTCTTGTGTTCCTTAATTGGCTGTTGTCCTCAACTGCTTGGCACTGTATGTTCAGGAAGGCATTCTTATCTCTCCTTGCTATTTTCTGAAAATCCGCATTGAGAACCTTGTATCTTTCTCTTTCCCCTATAACGTTTGCCATCCTCCTTTCCTCAGCTATTTGCAAAGCCTCTTTAGATAACCAGTTTGCTTTCTTGCATTTCTTTTGCTTTGGAACTACCTTAGTAGCAACTTCTTGTACTATATCACGAACATCAGTCCACATCTCTTCAGGCTCTTTGTCTTCTAGATCTAATTCTTGAAACCGATTCCTCACTTCCACAGCATATTCTAATGGAATTTGATCCAGATCATACCTGAAAGGCCTTCTAGTTTTCTGCGCTTTCCTCAATCGAAGCTTCATTTTGGATACAAGAAGCTGATGATCGGTGCCACGATCGGCCCCAGGCCTTGTTTTTACTGCTTGTTCAGCGCTTCTCAATCTCTGCCGGCAAAGAATATAATCGATCTGATTCCTGTACAGACCGTCCGGTGAAGTCCATGTGTACAGGCGCCTCTTGTGCTGTTGAAAATGAGTATTCGCTATGGTCAGGTTGTTTTCTTGACAAAACTCTACTAGCCCCTGCCCAGCTTCATTTGGCTCGCCAAGACCGAACTTGCCGATAATTCCGCATATTTCTTCACTCCCGACCTTAGCATTCCAGTCTCGTATGAGAAAAACGACGTCTGATGATGGGGTGCGGTCTAAAAGGCATTGTAGGTCCGCATAAAATCTCTCAACGTCAGCTTCTTCAGCAGTAGTGGTCGGTGCATAGACTTGGATAACTGTTATGTTGAAAGGGTGACCTTGGATCCGAAGTGAAATCATTCGGTCGTTTTTTGGGGTTGTACCCTAGCACTGCTTTGCCCATTCTTCTGTTTACTGTGAGAGCGGCCCCATTCCTTCTCCTGGATTCGTGCCCACAATAAAAGACATAATGGTCGCCGGAGTTAAATTCTCCCATTCCGGTCCACTTGAGCTCGCTGATACCCAGGATATCAATGTTCAATCTGTCCATTTCTCGCTTGACGACATCCAGTTTACCTTGTGCCAAAGATCTTACATTCCATGTTGCTATGTGATATATCTCCTTGCAACATCGGACTTTCCGGTCGCTTCCCGACACATCCACAACTGAGCGTCCTTTTGGCTTTAGCCCAGCCGCTTCATTCGTCCTGGAGCTACTAGGAATCGCCCTTTGTTCATCCCCAGTAACATGTGGGACGCCTTCCAACCTGGGGGGCTCATCTTCCGGCGCCATATCAATAATGGTATTGTGACTGGCCATAGGGTTTTCTTGGCAGGAAATACTGGAGTGGGTTGCCATTACCTTCTCCAGTGAATCACATTTTGTCAGAACTCTCTGCCGTGACCTGTCTATCTTGGGTGGCCCTACACAGCAGAGCTCACGACTTCATCGAGTTTCGCAAGCCCCTCCGCCACGACAAGGCAGTGATCCATGAAGGGG
>JAJIZL010028181.1:23464-36837 GCA_023969395.1 Amblyomma maculatum
AGTGACTGCGTCCGCACAATGTCGAAGGCCTCCGGATATAATTTGGCTTCAAGATGTCGGCAGACGAACATCCACTCCTGGCGTACTTCCTGGCCAAATTATATCCGGAGGCCTTCGACATTGTGCGGACGCAGTCACTGCGTTGGCCTCTCTGAGAAGCTGCAGTCCTCTCACAGCGTTTTTACCGCGTATTTTATCAGGTGACCGGCGTTGCCTACGAGATAACTTCCGTTACCCGAAGACCCGTTACCTCAAGGCAGATCGATGAAGTTTGCGCTCCATGAGAACAGGCTAGCACACAGTCAATGCAGGGCAGCGGATACACGTCTCTTTCGGTAATCTGGTTCAGGCGATGGAACATTGTTCTTTTAATTAAAACCACCAGTAATGTTAAGGGACTAAATGACAGCTAAGCCATTCCTTTACTGGGCATCTTAAGCACTTCCGCCATCCAATTCATGGTGGAAACCCTGTAGAGACTTGAATATATAAAGGGAGCATCCCCAGTATAGATGCGATGGTGAACAATGGCGGTTTGGTCGAAAGAATGGACCGCGAGGCTAAAGAGGACGCGAATGGAGAGTGCAGACTTTGCACACCATGAGTTCGAGCTAGCGACAGTTTTCGGGTTTCAGTGCTACAGCTCCGTCGAAGTCAGTTTTGTGGCCGCATGCCTCATAGTGTTCGGCTACAGTGCTTCGCTGATTGAATATGTCGGACATTCTCTCTGTGCTTTTACGTACATCCGCGACATTCTTTGTTTCCTCTATGGAAGAGGATAGCAGACCCAGCAAAGGGTTCTATATGCGAGTCTTGATCTCCTTTCTTCACGGTGAAAGACCTTCAGGGGGGGGGGGGGGGGGGGCAAGAAGCGTTTAATTGTGGTGTTTAGTTTGTGCGTTTTAGTACCCCTTCCTTTTGGAGAATGCGAGTCAGTGTCACACCCACTTCTTTCACGAATGAATTGCAAACGTGTTTTTGCTTCTGGTGCGTTCTTCTTCCCGCTAATAACAAAACTATTTTTGTTTTGTTTTTTTCGTTTCTATCTTCGGATGATATTTGGGATTAATAAACTTGGGTGCCCAATTTTCGGAGCTCAGCGACGACTCAATATCTCCCCCTTTTTTCCATGTAAAGAACAAGTGATGTCTGCTGCATTCACTACAGATGTAGCGACGAATGGCCTGTGGAGAGTGGGCCGACTCGAGTTCAATGAGGGGTACCGCTCTGTGTGGGCTCGCTCCCTCTTTACCGAGACCCACAAGACTTTTTAGCTTCCTGTGAGTAGAACGTCGATAAAAGGCAGGCTATAATCTGCTGTTAATGTTTAAATGTATATTTTACGTCGATTCAGTCGAGCTAAGGGACCTTGCGGGAGAACGTTCATTCGTCGGTAGTGTAAAGGAAGCATAAAAACGTCCCTCCAGTTCCAACGCAAACGTTTCGGCACTCTATCAGATATGGGCACGGAGCTCGGTTTCGTCGACTGTATGCAGGAAAACTTCGCAGCTGTGTTCAGTAACCGCGTGAACTGTGGAGAAATCCGACTGCTCTTCACTTCTTCAAACCGTCTTCATTCTTTGAAGATCGCTTCGAACGTTCGATACTTCTTGTACACAAGCACGTTCAAATTAAATGGCTCAGCAAAGAAAAACCAAAGGCAAGAAAAAGACGACATGATGAAGCGCTGATCCGAAGCACTGATCCAAAGCGCACCTCCTGTCGTCCTTCTCGTTATTCTGCTTCATTTTTCTACGCTCAGTACTGCAAGCATAGAAACAAACCAACTAGCCCAAGAAAAAGGTTCGTCATCTATGATGCCTTTCAGCACATGGCGAACTTTGTCACACTCACAGATGTCCTTGCTGGTGAGCTCCGTCTCCTTCGGGTCGAACATACTCTTGGTGAGGCCGTAAGGTAGACGATGACCTTTGCCAACTTCGGACTCTGGTCTTATTATGTGCGTTCACACGCTCGAACATTTCCAGCCAGTCTTCCACACAAAGGCTATCCGTTCAACTCAATGCCCCCAGAATTTATCGGGTTAAGAATCGTGACCCCCAGGGGAATGGATTGTGATTTATTGGCTCCATCACAGGACAAGGTTGACGATCGGGGCAGACGAAGGCAACCTCAAGTGTCCTTGCTTGCTGGGGCTATGTTTATGTTCAGCACATCTAATAATAACGTAACCGGAGATGCGACACAAAATAAGCAAAATAAGATGCCCTAGTACCGGAAAGCGGTAGTCGGCGCTACCAATGCAATAGGAACTTCGTCCTCTTTGTGTTCCAACCACGAGCGCACCCCTTCGTCTTCATCGTTATTCACCCGTGACAGAGCGAGAAACTTTATAACTCCAAAACGAATTGTAGTGATCTCGTAGTGTGGTCCTAGTTGGAGGACTCCCGTCGCCTTTGCAACCCAGCTGGCGGGCAAGGAAAAGCTTGTCTTCCGATTTATTGCTGGAGAGTGAAGCCTCCTACAGTTCCGGCGTAGCTTTTGGGATTATGGGCACTGCATAATTTTCCGACAGGCCCATGTGCGATAAAGTGCACTAGAGATATGTGTCCCAGTACATTGTCGGATGTATCTCTTTGTTTATAGAACGACATGGATATAAGTTCTATAAGATATAAGACATGGATATAGAACGACATTGCCATGATGCCAAGTGCTCCCTGTTTCATATCTTGTGGGGAGGGGGATACCAGGTTGTGGTCCCCCAGAAAGTGTCAAAATGTTTCCGTAGGTATGGGTCTCCCGCCTCGGTCTCTTCGGTTTTTTATTTCAATTCGGCGCCCGCTGCCGCCTAGAGAGACGTCATCTGTTCCTTGGCTAGCGCGCATCGGATGTTTCACTTGCGTTGGTCATCCGAAGCCAGCTGTCGACCACTGGGCATGAGCCATCCAGATGCGTTGGCGCCTTACAGGTGCTGTGTTCGTTTTTGATGAATTTGAAAGTTGAGATCGGATTGGATTCATGTATTGCATAAGGCTGGCTAGTAATGCCTGGGTTCCGCGCGTAGTAGGGGAGTAGGAGAAGGGTGGTTGCGGGGTGCAATTGTAGGAGGCGGCGCTATCTCAAAATATCGCGGAAATATGACATTAGCAATGCAGTTGGTGGGGAGGGTGCGAAGAGGCAACGTGCCGGCAGCGGTTTGCCGGCCACTTAGAGATTCAAGTGAGTCTAAAAATTTCATCTACTCGCAAATCGCTAGTCAGTCACACGAGGCTCTCATGAGCTCGGACTTCATCGAAGAGCGTCATCTCTCTCTTTTCACATGCGCTCGCTGTCTACGTACTACTGCCGACGAACTGGTGGGTGTTGATACAGCGAAAGTGGCAGCAGGCTGGCCGTTCTTTCGATCAATGTGGCCAGTAAAACTTTAGACATTATATAGAGAATTTTGTGTAGAGTATCAATCAAATTCAATTAATAATATGAAATTTAAAATTACTTTTTGTTTCCTTGTGACCAGCAGTTGTGTCAGGTTTTGCATTCCAAATGTAGATCCATGCAGGTTATTGTTCCTAAGCTGTGCGCAGTAAACTCCTTTGTATATTTCAATCAGTAGACACTACGAAGATTCCATAATGTCGAGCACTTTCTGTGCCCATACTACTCTATTCGTTATTTCTTTTTTTCATTAGTAGCGGTCACACCAGCCCAGGCTACCAGCCATTGCGACTTTGGTGAAATCATGAGGGAAGAGAGAGGAAGTCGTGTGCGTTTGAGGACTGTTCTAACTTAGTCTCGACCACTATCGTAACAGCATAGAAGGCTGTTCCAAGTAACATCAAAAGAACGATTCCAGAAAAGGCGTATCTCTAGAGCCACCAGGCCTGCTAAAGCGAACACGATGACTGCTGCGCGTCACAGCAAATACAGCTGCTAATGCAATTACGAAGGCTTCTGCAGATGGAAGAATACAAAATCATTGTCTCACATAGATAGCGCCAGCCCAACAATATAAGGCTCATGTGAAATGCGAGCACTATACTTGATACGCGGACACCGAAACAAAGAGGCGTACGCGCAGTGAGTCTGGTATATTATAGCAGTTCATTTTCATCCTTTAGACACGACGGCCTCTCTAGGTATACGCATTATATTCTACTAAAGATCGTGTTTTCAAATTCATAATATCTGTTTTCAAACTCGCCTTTGATTAGCATTGGCCGCGCATTATCTAAAATAACTTCGCACGGTTCCTATCATATGTCAACATTATGCTCTCTAGTGGTACTGTCAACAAGCTTTGGTCTCGCTAAAAACTAAGAGCAACCTGGCACAAACATGGGTTAACCAATGAAATTTTGAAGTTCATGCGCTAATGTTTACGCCCATTACCGCGACAAAATTCGTTCACGCACTGCAAAACGCAAATTGACGTCTGTTGCAAAAGTTATCTTGCATCTTACATAGGCTAAATACATGGGCGATTTGCAACATTGCCTTATCATGGGATACCTGCTACAAATGTCTGTCAGGTAGGTGACCGAACGTTAAAGATCCTAACTCGTGAGCAAAAATATATAAACGACGTTACATGCGCATCGTCATTGACAAAGATCAAATATAAGCTGTAAAAATACGAATATCCTATAGTCTACCCAAAGGAACAAAAATAAAAGCAAATATAGTAAAGACAATTAAACCATGACGTATTAATACAACGTTTCGATCGAAGCTTCTAAGGCCAGGACTCCAGTTAATATACGGAGCTTAAGAAAGCGACTATAGCGAAATACACCCTTGATGGCACACATATACTTAACCATGAGAAACAGCTCAATCATCTGTTTTACACAGTTGAATGTTCACGCTTGGTGCTTATTAGTTGTTTCTTTTTCGTGTACTTAGCTTTTAGCAGTGCACAGTAAAAAGGAAGGAACAACTAACTAGCCCGTGTCTTAAAACCCTAGTCACACTTAACACTGTTGGGAAAGGAAGTGAGTCCAATATTATACTCACCGGTGGAACGTACGTAGACGGGTAAAACCCGCCCTTCATGCCGATACCACCGTAGCCCTGGGAGCTGACACTGCTGATACTAGCGCCATTCAAGTCCTGCGCCGGAATACAACAAGAGCTTAATTAGTTTATTCCCGCTGAAGCATCGAGTAATGAGGCCTTCCGAACGTAATTCAACGCTGAAGACTTGCTTAGGCAAGCCTTTATCGGCTTAAGGCCGCGCTTTAAAGAATCAGTTCAGTTCAGTCGTTCAGTCGTGTCCGACTCTTCGTGACCCTATAGACCATGTCACGCCACGCTTTCCGGTCTCTCACTATCTTCCTAACATCACATAACTTCATCTGCAGCGCCTCGAGGATGCCATCTAACCATCGCGTTCTCTGCCTGCCACTTCTCCGGCGATCGTCAACCTTTCCCAACATCAAATCTTTCTCCAGCGACTCCTTTCTTCTCATCAGATGACCAAAGTATCTGAGCTTTAACTTTAGAATTTGACCCTCCAATGAGCAGTCAGGGTTTATGGTCGACAAAATCGACTGATTTGATTTTCTAGCAGTCCAAGGAACTCTCAAGAGTCTCCGCCAGCACCACAATTCAAACGCGTCAATTCTTCGGCGGTCAGCCTTCTTCGCAGTCCAACTCTCGCATCCATACATCACAACTGGAAAGACCATAGCACGAGTTATACGGATCTTGGTTGACAGACTAATGTCTCTGCTCTTTACTAGGCGGTCAAGGCTAGCCATGGCTCTCTTTCCCAGAAGCAGGCGTCTCCTAATTTCATGGCTGCAGTCTCCTTCCGGTGTAACCTTAGAGGCCAAGAAGAGAAAATCTGTCACAGCTTGCACTTCTTGTCCCTTGGTGCTCCAGGACTTGATAGGGCAAGACGCCGTGATCTTTGTCTTTCTAATGTTCAGTTTAAGCACAAACTTCTCACTCTCTTCTTGTACGCGCATCAGAAGTCTCTTGAGTTCCACTTCACTTTTTGCCATTAAAGTGGTATCATCCGCATTACTAAGGTTGTTGATACGTTTTCCAGCAATCTTCACTCCAGCTGAAGACTCATCCAGACCGGCCTTCCTCATGATGCACTCTGCATATAGGTTAAATAGGCAGGGTGACAGTATGCAGCTTTGCCTCACTCCTTTCTCAATCGAAAACCAATCAGTAAGACCATGCCCAGTTCTGACTGTGGCCTCTTGCCCTTCATACAGGTTCCTGAGGAGACAGATGAGATGAATTGGAACTCCCATCTCTTGGAAAGCTTGCCACAATCTACTGTGATCTACGCAGTCAAACGCTTTTACATAAACAATAAAGCAGAAGTAGATGGGCTTCTGGAACTCTCTTCCTTTTTCCATGATTCAGCGACGATTGGCAATTTGATTCTCTAGTTCCCCTTTCCTTGCGAAACCCAGCTTGCACGTCTGGAAGCTCCCGATCCACATACTGCTGCAGCCTACCTTGGAGGATTTTCAACATGGCCTTGCTAGCATGGGAAATAAGCGCTATCGTGCGGTAGTTGGAACAATCTTTGGCACTGCCTTTCTTTGGAATGGGGATGTAAACCGACCTCCTCCAATCCTGTGGCCACTGCAAGGTTGTCCAAATCTTCTGACATAATGTATGCAGGATGTTAACAGCGTCGTGGTTGAGGTTTTGAAGCAACTCAGCTGGAATACCATCAATCCGCTAGCTTTGTTCTCTGCAAGGCTGGCTAAGGCCCATTCAACTTCACTCATCAGGATGCCCGGCTCGAGATCAGTAATCACAACCGTCTTATGTTGGGTTTGCACTTTCGGGTCCTTCTTGTACAGTTCTTTTGTGTATTCCTGCCACCTCTTCTTTATCTCTGAGGCTTCAGTGAGGTCTTTGCCTCGTTTGTCCTTTATCACGCCCAGATTAGCACAGAAGCTTCCTTTGATATCTTTGATTGTCTTATACAGAGCTCTTGTGTTCCTTAATTGGCTGTTTTCCTCAACCGCTTGGCACTGTATGTTCAGGAAGGCATTCTTATCTCTCCTTGCTATTTTCTGAAAATCCGCATGGAGAGCCTTGTATCTTTCTCTTTCCCCCATAACTTTTGCCATCCTCCTTTCTTCAGCTATTTGCAAAGCCTCTTCAGATAACCAGTTTGCTTTCTTGCATTTCTTTTGCTTTGGAACTACCTTAGTAGCAACTTGTTGTATTATATCACGAAGATCAGTCCACATCTCTTCAGGCTCTCTGTCTTCTAAATCTAATTCTTGAAATCGATTCCTCACTTCCACAGCATATTCTGATGGAATTTGATCGAGATCATACCTGAAAGGCCTTCTAGAATAGCGAACTCTTTTTCCAAATGGAGCTCGTAGTGACGAAAAGCCTAGACAAAGTATATAGGCATGGCCGCGAATGGCTGCTGTAATGAAATCAATTTGATTTTCTTTCAAGCAGTCAACACAAACATCTTCATTACCATCACGTAAACACTAACGTTAGCGCCTTGAACTTTGTCAGAAGAAAACGGTGTTTCAAGGAACGATTTCTGGTCGACGACACTCCGAATTAGTATTTTAGTTCCGAATTAGTAATTTAGTTTGAAGAAAGTTCGTTATTTAACTGTGCTGTTCGCAGAAATGTTCCAGTCACCTCAGAGCAACATGTTACACATTTTGTGTTTTCTAATATATTGCACAGGTCTGAAGTGATCACCTCTAACCAATATCTTTTAGTCATTTAGAAGACACCTTCAGCGTTAAAAAAACTGAAGCTTTTTTTCGACAAACGGCTCAAATATGATCGCCGACATATAAGCATCTCCCTACCACTTTCCGAGGTTTCCGGTTACTATTCCTGGCGTCTGCCTTCCCCTCTTGCATAGCCGTCTCTAATCCATCATTTGTCCCCTGTGAGCACGGAGTTCTCCGATCGTCGTTCACCTTCTACACGTAGGCCCTTCATATCACTGATGCGGTGTCTACCGCCCGCACTCAAGAAGACAACCATGCGGAGCAGTTAACTTCATCATCTTCCAAGTTATGCAACACCTCGCTTATCGGCTGGTAACTTAATTGAAATTTCTGTAGAGGGTGTTTGTGTGATGGCTCTTGTCGGTACCGTAACTACGGTCTCTGTTATGGATGCACGACGTTGTCAATTGTCGAAGAACGCGAGAGGGCCCCTTTTTGGCCTTTTCTTACGAAGCGAAAGCACGCACTTCAGTCAGCCATTAGCAGTTCGTGCTGCTCCAACATTTATTCAAGACATCTTATGCACGATGGAGTTAATTGTTTTGCAGAGATGTTCGCATGCGATCTTCTCGGGCTGGGACTTCCTATCGCTCCACAATGCGGTCACCACTGTGATCGGGCTCTAGTACCACTCTATACGCTGCCCAATCTCGGGCATGGTGCTGAACTTGACGGTGTCTCTGCTTCTGCAAAACCACTAGTCGCCAACAGTACGCACCATCTTTCCTTGCGTGTTTTTCGTTAATTGTGTTTCTCCCCTGTGATTTTTCTAGATGCAAGTGTTATCTTCATGTCGTCTCATACCTTTTTCATCTGCCAATCCGCTGCCTTATGACCTGCTCATCATATCCACCAGCCTGACAGTAAACTCTAAGGGAAAAAAAGGACTTAAAGGCGTAGGGAGGTTAGACCTTTTGGGGACCAACTGGTTTGCCACAACCATTATTCTTTTTGGGGAATACCTGCAAGTGGATAGACACTTAGTCTCCAAAGGATGAACTGTAGGAGGAGGAGCGGTTGCTTCTTGCAGATGCTCCCCAAGAGACTAACATTTTTTCCTCGAAAATGATCCTAAGGAGAGCACATGGGTACTGTTCGCCCGGAGAAAAAAAAAAGGCCTCAGATAAAAAGTAAACGCTAAAACGTAACGAAGCACCCTAAGAATATTTCAAAAAAGCTAGAAAATGAAATGAAATCAAAACTAGAAGAAAAAAAAACATCTGCACTAACCGCTACGCTAACCACTCGGCCACGCCGAGACCTGGAATCCGTCGGAACATTTTTGCATGCTATGTCATGACCGCGTTTATAAGGCCATTGCTGCAGCTGTAACAATTACGACTTCTTGACTATTGGAGCATGCTGCCTGCTCTGACGGCTTGCAACTAATGTTCTGGATGCCTATGCGCACTATTTTGTGCACTGGAATCATTTTAACGTGTGTAGTTTGATATCGCTGGCACATTTACTAGCCCCGGCTCTTCGGTTATGCTCTGCTACCATGAGCGTAATTTTCGCTGAACATGGAGCTGTAGCACGAAACCTTCAAGGCAAAAAAGTGTGACCAAGCTTCAATACTGGTAAGCGCAGCAGCAACGGCACTATTTTGCTGGTAACCGAATCGTATTTGTATGTAAGCATTTCAGGAAGCGTTGCGACGACCGAGGGCTCGGCTGGTTTATACGCAGAGCAAGAAGGAACTCAAAAGCTTGCGAAACACGCGAAATATTATGCATTACAAGCGCTGTATAACAGTTTTTTTTCTCTCATGGACCCATCCCTCGGTAAACTGCTCTTTTCCTCATTTTAATTTTTCTTTCTGCTTTTTACACTAGACCGCGGTGCAGGCTACGCTCGCTAGCGTAGTCCCTGTTTGAAGCCTGCGATTGAGCCCGCATTAAACATTGAACATTTCGGCAGTACTCATTGTGTTAGAGTGCCCTCAAGATCAGCTGCGAAGTTTATTATGCATGGTAGCCCACATTATTCCATTCCAGTTTTAGTTGTACGTTAATGGTCAGTGTGTAATTAGATATCAGAGGAGGCGCGGTGATCGTGGTGTCTGTCGTAATGCTCGAAAAGACCTATCGTAACATGGAAACTCTAGAAAAATTATATTGCCTTTGTTTTCTTACAGGTGCGCAGTGCGCTCATAGCAAAAAGTGCTTATTTGAAGCATATTTTCATCTGCGCATTATTTTTCGCCTCCCAGTTTCCGAACTTCCGACTTTTTTAAAGCGAGACTGAGACCAGTGCGGCCCCAGCGCACATACAGCACTTCTTCCAGTGCATCGCGGATGCCAGCCACACACCCAGCGTCAAAAAGATAATTCCAGCACTAAGTATGCAATTCCAGCAAAATAGTATGCACGTTATGTCCATCGAGCCTGAAACGTATTCTCTGCACCTGAAACGCGCGATGAGAGAGGCGGGAAGGGAGGCCAGGGATCAAGTGAACAGTTCGTCTTCCCGTTTCTCCTTTTTTTAGTCTTTTTCTAGCCAGGACTAAACATTATTCCTCCAACCTTTCACACGGCACACTTCTCGCCTCATTTGCACCTCTTGCGGAGTTACGGCCCGATTTAAGGACCAAAATGGACGTTGCTCCCCATTTCAGCCAGTTTTTTTCTTGGAATGTATTGTGGGCCTCGACCTCTTTTTTAACATCCTTCGTTTTCAACCGCGGTGAATTCGTCCGTACTGTGCTCCTCTTATACTTCCTCAACCCCGGCATCCCCACAGAATCCCCGCCGCTCAATATGGACAACTACATGTGCGCCTGCCCCGTTTTCTACCGACCTATTTCTTCGTTCTAGTGTCTACCCTCTTCCCCATCAACAGCAAGCCCTGCTTCTTGAGTTCCTTGATGAGTTCCCCTTCTCAAATGTTTGGTGCCATCCCATTTTGCAACGCATGTCGGCTCTCAAAGACCACATCGACACCGGTGTCCATGGTCATCTGCATCAGTCCTCATATGGTGTTTCTCCCACCGAATCACAAGGAATTGAAGAAAAGATGAAAACATGCTTCAAAGTGAATTTATTCAGCCCTCCTGCAGTCCGCGAACCCCACCGATTTTATACCCGTGGAGAAAAACGATGGGTCCGTTGACGTTTAAGTCGATTACTGGCATATTACTAAAATTACGAAAAAAGAGGTATCCCTCCGCGCCTCATTGATTACGCTCTTGGCTGCCGGTAATGCGTAGAGATCTTTTCTTCTTTTTTATTTTCGTTCTGGTTGTTGGGATGTCCCAGTGGCAGCTGACGATCTTGACAAAACTATTTTTTCGACACCAGACGGCATCAAGGAGTTGACCATCCTGCCTTTCTGCAGAATTCTTCGGATAATTTCGAGCAAATGATGGGTATAGCTTTGCGTGTTCATATGTGGAGGCTGTCTCTGTATCCTTACTACCTGGATTATATAGCATTTCGTTCCATTTTAATACTCAATTATATTGCCTGAAGCACGTCTTGACATGCCTCACAAACGCTGGCCTGCCGCTAAACTTAAAAAATGTACGTTTGCTACCCCTGCGAACTAGCAATTCTAGGTCAAATTGTGTCGAAAGGCTTTCCACGCCCTGATAACCCTAAACGTTGTGCCATGACTTCGTTTCCCAAACCATCGTGCACTAATGAGCTACTCAGCTTCCTATAGGTCTGAGTTGCTTTTTAAGCGGTTTATTCACATCTCTGCATTCATTGTTCCCCTATGCCACACCTGCCAGGTAGCAATTATGCTTTTTCGACTTTGTACAATGCGTGCGAAGACACGTAAAACACTTTGCGTCGTCTACTAATGGCTCCTTGCATTTTGCGAAATTTCGACCTAGTGGCTTCGGCTGAAGACTAAGCAGATAATGGTGGTATTGAGCTCGGTGCAGTTTTACTCAGTGCAAATCCGGAGTCAAAGAATATGCAGTTGTGTATGCAAGCTGCACACTCACCAAGGATGAGCTAGAGTATTCTGTGACCGAAAACAAGTGGCGTGCTATTTGTTAGGCTCTACGCAGGTTTCGCCTTTACATGTACGGCTGTTCTTTCGAGGTCATTAGGGGTCATCACGTCCTTTGTTGGCTTGTTTAAAATGTCCATCCCTCCCCATGGCTCAATAAGCGCTGCGTCTCTAAACACATGATGTCCACGTGGTCCATTGGTCGGGCATCAAGTACCACGACATCGATACCTTGTGTCGCTCTCCGCTACAAGCCGTAATAATGCCAGCCTCTGATAGATGCAGGCTCCTGCACAGTCTCCCTCAGTCAGTAACCTGCCTTAAGACACCGCACGAATGCTCGAATCAGGGCTCTTCTCAACATCTCTCCGACCAGTTGGCGCTACACCATTGCACATCCTGCGCCGTCAAGTTAATACTCGGTGATTCGAAAAATGTCTGCTGAGTTTCAGCCGCCACCTTGTCCGCCTCATCCTGTTGGCTGTATTGGAGCTGGCTCGTTCCTTATACAGTATCTTCCATTCTTTTTAGACCGTAAGTCTACATCAGTCGCTGCTTAGCTTGTATCCCTTCGGGAATCGATTTGCTACATTTGGGAGGAAACACCTCAAAAGTGGTGTATATTCCCCATACACAAAGCCGGCATTACAAATTTTATAGTTTCCTACTCCACACCACCTATAACTGTCTT
The DNA here is from genome assembly GCA_023969395.1 of Amblyomma maculatum. Taxonomy (NCBI): domain Eukaryota; kingdom Metazoa; phylum Arthropoda; class Arachnida; order Ixodida; family Ixodidae; genus Amblyomma; species Amblyomma maculatum. Next base: position 35,825 of record JAJIZL010028181.1, read on the forward strand.
GCACCAAACATCACTTAGCACCTTACATCTGTCGATACCCAAGGCCACATGATAATATTTGAGAGCAGTCCTGCACACAGTGGGCTCGATGGAAATGAGCAAGCGGATGCTGAAGAAACGCATGCCCTCTGCCGTAGCCTCCAAACAGTTGTGCCTTTTTCAAGAGGAGATACCCCCTGTCTTCTATCGAACTGAGTGAGAAGTGCAACGCCAGCTTACTGAGGCCAGCCAGACACCCGAAACATCCATCTCAGAAGACAAGACCACACACTGTAATATGTTACACGTAGAATCGCGCGCCTCATGCATTTTTCATTCATAGACTGCATTTAAACGTGATTTTCAAGCGCAAATACTTGCATTTAATTGGACAGGTGGACTTCGCGGAATCATCAACTTGTGGCATTACGAACACCGTGGAGCAGACGTTAGTGGTGCCAAGTGCATGTGCGCGAAAGAATAACACTAGCTTTTCCTTGAAGCGTTTGGACTCCAGGCCACTGTCGAAAGATTTACTACTGGATGCTTGGCCGGACAAGTCCAATGCTTTCCAGGCAAACTCGGACTTTGTACCGTTTCTTTAGTGACATGGGACTGGACTCACACTTGTGAGACAGATTACTTACTTCATACTTATACTATTTCATACTTCATACTATTTATACTATCTCATATTTAGTATCTTCCTATCGTCACCCGTTACCACCCTCTTCTTTTTTTCTCCTTGCCTGGTGCATAGTAGCAGGACACGTGTTGAATTTTCTGGGTGACCTCTTTTCAAATCCAGACATCTATCTATCTATCTATCTATCTATCTATCTATCTATCTATCTATCTATCTATCTATCTATCTATCTATCTATCTATCTATCTATCTATCTATCTATCTATCTATCTATCTATCTATCTATCTATCTATCTATCTATCTATCTATCTATCTATCTATCTATCTATCTATCTATCTATCTATCTGTCTATCTATCTATCTATCTATCTATCTATCTATCTATCT
>JAJIZL010028181.1:37354-48201 GCA_023969395.1 Amblyomma maculatum
TCTATCTATCTATCTATCTATCTATCTATCTATCTATCTATCTATCTGTCCCATACTATACGTCTTCAAGAAGTTCAAAAAGTGGAGGAAGTCAAGTGAGTGGATGAGGTTAAGAAGTTCGCAGGGGTCAAGTGGATGCAGCTTGCAGAGGACCGGGTTCATTAGAGGAATATGGGAGAGACCTTCACCCTGCAGTGAGTATAGTCAGGCTGAGGATGATGATGATGATGACACGTCTTCAAACGATGGGCTATTGTTGGCGTCTATCGCCTGATTAGCTGGGGTGAAACTGCCACGATCTCGGCAGCTACCGCTCAGGATGGGGCATTTTTTATTTTTCGGTGGTTCCTCCTTAGGCACAGTACCCCTCGTGAGCTGCTACGACCCAGGCCACGTCTGCTCACCTGATTTCCTCCAAGCTCTGCTCCACGAGGGCATCTTAATTCATCAAACGTACATGGCTTCCACTCTCAGACAAACGTTTTAAGCGATCTTAACTGCTGCGCTCTCTTTTACATGCTGGTGATGTAATACATCTCTGAACCACACGAACAGGGACCTAGGTTTTCCTCTATTATCCTCACGTACAATAATGCTACACACACGCTTACAAGTTTCTCCTTTCTTCCTTATTTACGGCCGACTTGTCCACGTTTCTATCGATACCTTTATGCCATGCCATCTTGAACTATTTGAGCGCGCCACTTTTTAACAATTTGTCAGGCACGCCGCAGATTAACGCAGAAGAACACGCTTCCTAACCCCAGCTACACAATGCCTCTAAAAACTAACCGCGAATAATATCATCATCATCATCAGCCTGATTATACCCACTGCAGGGCGAAGGCCTCTACCATGTTTCTCCACTTAACCCGGTTCTGTGATAGCTGCATCCACTTGACCCCTGCGAACTTCTTAATCTCATCCGCCCACCTAACTTTCTGCCGCCCCCTGCTACGCTTTCCTTCCCTTGGAATCCAGTTTGTTACCCTAAGCGACCATCGGTTATCCTCTCTACGCACTACATGTCCTGCCCATGTCCATTTCTTGTTCTTAATTTCCACTAGAATGTCGGTAACTTGAGTTATTTCTCTGACCCACTCTGCACGCTTTCTATCTCTTAATGTTACCCCTACCGTTTTTCGTTCCATAGCCCTCTGGGTTGTCCTCAACTTAAGTAGAACTCTCTTGGTTAGCCTCCACGTTTCAGCCCCATAGGTGAGTACAGGCAAGATGCAACTGTTGTATACTTTCCTCTTGAGCGATACCGGTAAGCTGCTAGTCATAATCTGCGAGTGCTTGCCAAATGCGCTCCATCCCAATCTTATTCTTCTTGTTATTTCCTTTTCATGGTACGGATCGGTGGTTACTACCTGTCCTATGTAGACATGTTCGCCTACTACTTTCAGTATTTCGCTACCTATCAACGCTATAATATCAACGTCCCCCTTACTTCCTGCCTTTGTCTGTTATGTATGATACCCCCGAGTACATCGACCCTCTCCCTGCAGGAGACATCGCGCAAAATTTCATAACCCCGGTCGTAGACTGAAGCCGGCTTTTCTGTGAACTTCCTTGTTAAGCCCCTCAAATCATCTGCCGATTTCCGCCCCCGCGACGGAGAGGGTATACACGTCCAGCACTGCAATCTTTGCGATGACCACGCAGTCTTCTCTGCCACGTAAGTAGCCAGGATGGCCCCTCTTCTGCCCGCGGGCTATTGTAAAGTAGAAGACAGACTGACGCTCAGATCACTTTATCACAGCGTTGCGCACGCTCCTGGCTGTTCTCGGACTCCTGCTAGGCCTGCTTCTGTTTGTACGGTTTTACAGATAAGCCCACAAATTGCATAAAACTCTCTATTGGGTTCCCTCTACTGTTCTTGGCATTCTGTGCTTGTCGGTTCTCAGCCAACGTATTTTCATGGTACACTTTCTAATTTATCTCCTTTAAAACGTGGGGACATCGCAATACGCATTCCACTGCTGCATGTTTGTTCCGTTCATCAAACACTGTGACAGCATGCCTGCGGTTTGAATTTTTACGGTGCAGGCACCAATGGAAATAACCCTGTTATACTACGCTGAGAAATAGTGACCGCTAACATTGTAAATGGACGCTTATGCTAAACAAATTTAGAAAATTTGGCACTTAGGTTTCTACTGCCGCTATCCGGGTAACTATGGCTAGAAAGAAATAGACAGGCAGCTTTTCTTTTTTTGAAGCTTAAATATTTCTTGATGGCAGTCGAGCGTGGCATCGGACAGAAGGAAACAAAATCATTTTATGCGAATAAGAAACAAATGTCACTGGATTTAGACACAAAAATGCACTTGCCTGAGCAGAACTTGTGTGGACAGTGAGTGCCAGGAATGCTGAAAATAAAATGTTTATATCAAAGTTTCTATTTGCCTTCTCGGCTGTTATAAAAGAGCAAAGCATATCTCCACTCGGAGCAACTTATAGGCGTACAAGTCTTCTTCCCCAGAAAATTGTATTTAGTGGTCAATAATACAAGCATACAAATGACGCATCTATTTTCAAATATTTTGTTGAGTACGTTGTATACATATGCGTGACGCTTATTTGTATGACTGTTGTTTAGCCTTCAATCCTAGCTCAATTCGTAAAACGGTGTGGGGTTTTAAGCATATTTTAAACCTAGCGATAGAGCGAAACCTGCGGGTGCTGCAGTGATTGCCAGTTTAACACCCGCTTTTCAATTAGTGTTTTTTAATAGTTTTTATAAAATTACGTTGTGGGGAAAGAAAGGAGAAGAAGAAGGAGGAGGAATAACATTATTTGGCGTCCGGTAAAGTTTAAAGCGACTGGTCCTTGGTCTTCCATATGGTAACGCCGAAATATTGTCTCTTCGCTACAATGAGGGCCTTTTGGACGGCTCAGAGTTGTTCGTTGAGGCTGGAGCTGCGCAAAGCTGCAGACCACCTCGACGAAAAGGATTCGGCATTAACACCTGTCAGTTGTGATTTGCACTCCCAGAGTATGTCATTAAGTGTTGCTGTTTTTGTCTTACAGACCTTTCATACGTTGGTGTCAAATTATTCGGAGTAAATTCTGTTGTACTGCAGCGGGTTCGGGTATGTGTTTGTAATTGCCTCTAGGCGACTGCCTGAGCGCTGTATAGTTTGTTGCTAGGCGCAGGGAAGGTCCGGCGGGCCAGTAAGTCGTTAAAGCTCGTCATCTTCTCGCTTCTCCATCTTCCCCATGACTCTATCCGGCGTGGTACCCGAGACCTAGTTCGAAGGAGTGAGAGACTTGGTTAAGACTGGTGAGGTGCGAGAGACGTTCCCCATATGCGCGGGGAATCAAACTAGCTCGACCTTGTTTTTTAGTGGACGCCACGGAATTATGAACACCTACACCTAGCCAGATCAAGATCATGCTTGCAAATTTTTTTCTTGTATATTGTACTCTGGTTTATGAGAAAGGAAAGGCACAGTATGTGTCAGGCTTGAGAGAAGGAAGATAGGAGAGGAAGCGGAGAGAAAGATGTCTCATAGTGGAAGGCTACGGAGTAATTTGGCCACCTCTCAGCGTTTAACGTGCTCGGACATCGCACAACCCAGGGCTACCTCGCCGTTTCGTACAGTAATAATTGGTTCACAGGAAAGAAAAGGCGTGTTATCTGTCACACTTCTTTCAACGAACACCTAAACCACCGCCGTAAGGGAAGGGAAGGGCATAAAGTTTAAATATATATATATATATTGTGAGCACTGTGTGGCGCTTCATCTTCCACACTGCTGAACGTGCTGCTTCATCTTCATCCTGCTCCCTCTTGTAGATACCCATCGTCATCGCGGAGTGTGTTTGGCTGCAGTGTGCGACCAAGGCTTCAGGTCTGTAATAAAGCCTGATTCCCCAAGTCCGACCTTCGCGTTACCTTACACGTGGTGGAGGTGCGCCTTGATTTCCCCGCTGCTTCGTCACCTGCATCCACCTGGAGCTTCGTTCTGGCCGCCGTTTGACCCCGACCACCATCGTCATGACACAAGAGGGCCACTCCGCTATTCCGGCTGCTACCAACTCGACTCCAGCTCCCCTTGCCACTTGGACTGTCAGTAGCCGTCAGCGCGACCCGCAGATGTTCGCCGGTCTCCGCGGCGACGACGCTGATGACTGGCTCGACAGCTACGACCGGGTCAGTGCTTTCAACCGATGGGACGATTCTCTTAAATTAATTAATGTGTCCTTTTATTTGACGGATGTGGCCAAAACGTGGTTTCTAAATCATGAGTCGACGATTCTGGACTGGGCTACCTTTAAACAAAAGTTACGCCAGATTTTCTGCGCTCCTACTGTTCGCACGGAGTCCGCCAAGAAGAAGCTAGAAGCCCGACTTCAGCGGCCTAATGAGACCTACACCTCTTATATAGAAGATGTACTTTCACTTTGTCGGCGCATCAATGACACAATGCCAGAGGCCGAGCGGGTTCGGCACGTCCTTAAAGGTATTGGGCCACTCGCCTACAACGCCCTGGCCGTGCAGAACCCTACCACAATCGATGCCATCATATCCACTTGTCAACGCCTTGACGAACTACAGTCAATACGCCTGCAGCCTGATCCCACTTCATTTGGTTTCACTGCCGAAGCTGACCTCCGTGTGCTTATTCGCGAATTAATTCGTGAAGAGCTCTCGGCTCAAGGTAATCTGTGCCGCCCTGCATCTGAGCCACATAATTCAAGTGCCGGCCTGCGTAGCATTGTTAAAGAAGAGCTGGCCTCAATGACCTATTCCCCGCCAACATCGGTCGCTCCTACCATTTGTCAGGTGCCAACGTACGCCCAGATCACGTCCTTGCCGCCCGCAGTTGGAGCGCCTACGCCACCGGCGCCTACCACTGCTCATGTCGCTGCATTGGCACCACCTGCCGCAGCGCCGACATACTACCCCAACTGGCGCCCAGCCCGCCCTGTGTGTTATTACTGCGGGTACCGAGGCCATATTTCCCGCTTCTGTCGTCGCAGGCTCCAGAATGAACGCCGCGGCTACGAATCATTTGAAGCAGACTACCCTCCTCGCTTTTCCGGCTCTAACCACCGTTCATTCCCCGATTATCCCCGACGTTCATCACCCCCGCCAGAAAGCCCCGCTCCGCCTGCTGGTTACAGGCCTTCAAGACGCCGTTCTCTTTCGCCTTTTCGCCGCTCAGCCTCGCCTCTCCGTCAAGCTTCTCTGACGACTCCCCGCCTGTCGGAAAACTGACCACTGCAGTTTTAGGAGGGAAAACTGCACTCTTCGGCCATCCCAAAAATCCTCCGGAACGTCCCTGGAATATTATTTTAGTGCGGGTTGAAGGATTATCTGTTGAAGCTTTGGTTGACACGGGCGCCGCTGTTTCTGTGATACACACTGACTTGTGCTCCCGCTTGCGAAAAGTGAAAACGCCTTATGATGGACCTGAACTCCGTGGAGCTAATGGTGCAATAATTCGGCCTTCTGCTAAGTGTACTGTGCGAGTTTTTGTTGACGGTGTCCGCCACCATGTACAATTTGCCGTGATGTCACCGTGCGCTCACCCAATTATTTTAGGCTGGGATTTTCTGTCTGCCGCATCAGCCAGCATTTCGTGTCGCGACAGGATCATTTACATGAACGAGAGCGATCCGTCTTCTGAACATCCCGAGCCCCGTTATCGCCTGCTTGCCGCTACTAACTCAGTGTTGCCCCCTGGATGCGAACAACTTGTCGCGCTTACTTCTGCTGACATTGATAACGGAGATGTGCTAATCGTGCCTTCTGATCGCCATCTGACCCGCGGAATCGCGCTACCACCAAGTCTTGTTCGGTTTGAGCATGGCACAGCGCTTGTCGCTGCTTCGAACACTTCCCCAGAGCCCATTGTGCTGACTAAAGGGACATGTTTTCCTTGTGTCCTGGACATTCACCCGGTGTCCCTCACCACCCTTACCGCCCCCTCTTCCTCACCAGCAGCTTCTTCCGATGCTTCTCTCTGTGTTCTCTTTGGCACCATCAATCCTGACCTTCCTGCGACTCACCGCCAAGCTTTGCAGGAATTACTTCGAAAACACCAAGCCTCCTTTGATGTCACTTCTCCGACCTTGGGCCGAACGTCTTCTGCACAGCACCGCATTATTACAGAAGGTACTTCTATTGTTAGCCGCCGCCCTTACCGTGTTTCCTTATCAGAACGTAAAATCATAGAAGATAATGTGAATGATATGCTCCGGCGAGACATTATTCGGCCATCAGCTAGCCCCTGGTCATCTCCGGTCGTCTTGGTCAAAAAAAAGGATGGGTCCGTGCGTTTTTGCGTTGATTACCGCGCACTTAACAAAGTCACTCGAAAAGATGTTTACCCTATGCCACGAATTGACGACTCCCTCGACTGTCTTCAGGGCGCCGAATATTTCTCCACTTTGGATTTGCGTTCCGGTTACTGGCAGATACCGATGCACGAAGCCGACAAAGAAAAAACAGCATTCGCTACTCCCGATGGGCTTTACGAATTCAATGTCATGCCTTTTGGACTTTGTAATGCCCCCGCTACGTTTGAGCGCATGATTGACACTGTTCTTAGAGGACTTAAGTGGAAAACATGCTTGTGCTACCTGGACGACATAGTTATTTTCTCTGCGACTTTTTCTGATCATTTATGCCGCCTTGATCAAGTATTAACGTGCCTGGCATCCGCCGGTCTCCAGCTGAACACAAAAAAGTGTAATTTCGCCAAGAAAGAAATCAAGATCCTGGGCCACCTCGTCAGCCGCGATGGCATTCGACCCGACCCTGACAAGCTTGCTGCAGTTTTGAACTTTGCACGCCCTCAGCGGACTAAGGAACTACGCAGTTTCCTTGGCCTGTCTTCGTACTTTCGCCGTTTCATTCGAAATTTCGCTACCATTGCTGCACCGCTCCACCGCCTCCTTACAGACCGTACTACTTTCAATTGGTCCGAAGAATGCGAAAAAGCTTTCCAAACCCTAAAGAATGCCCTCACTTCGGACCCTGTTCTCGCTCACTTCGACGACACTGCTGCCACCATTCTTCACACCGATGCCAGCAGCCTCGGTATCGGCGCCATACTTCTGCAACGTGATACCGCTTCTCGGGAAAAGGTAATTGCGTTTGCCAGTCGAACTCTAACACTAGCGGAACGCAACTACACCATCACTGAGCAAGAGTGCCTAGCCGTCGTTTGGGCAGTTCAGAAATTCCGCCCCTACCTCTACGGCCGCCATTTCACGATCGTTACCGATCACCACGCTCTGTGCTGGTTATCAACCCTCAAAAATTTGACTGGACGCCTGGGCCGTTGGATTCTGCGTTTGCAGGAGTACCACTTTGATGTCATATTCAAATCGGGACGCAAACATCGAGATGCCGATGCTCTTTCCCGCTGCCCGCTATCAGAATCGCCACCTAGTGCTTCCTCGAGCCTTCCTGCGTGCACCCTCGACGTCCCAATGTCGTCCAGAGCCCCAACCTTAACCTGTGCTACTCTTGCCGCTGCTCCAGATCGCTACGCCATTATTTCAAACCAGCGAGCAGATCCCTACTGTATTTCCCTAATCAACCTTCTCACCGGTGCTTCTCACCCTCCTACCGCTAGGATGCGCAGGCAACTCCAAAAGTTCAAACTTGACAACGGCGTGCTCTCCCGTTATATTTATTGCTCCGAAGGCACCCGTTGGGTCCCCGTTATTCCGAGAGCGCTTCGCACCCGTATCCTGGCGGCTTTCCACGATGATGCTACAGCCGGTCACTTAGGCTTTCATAAAACTTACCACCGCGTGAAAGCCCGTTTCTTCTGGCCAGGCCTCGCCTCAAGTGTGGCAAAATACGTCGCCTCTTGTCTGCCATGTCAGCGCCGCAAACGGCCCACTTCTCCTCCTGCTGGCCTACTACAGCCGCTACCTTGCCCTGCTACTCCTTTTGCCGTTGTTGGCATAGACTTATACGGGCCACTTCCATTGTCCGCACGAGGTAATCGCTGGATCGTCACCGCCGTCGACCACCTAACACGCTACGCTGAGACCGCTTCCCTGCCTAATGGCTCAGCACATGAGGTCGCGACCTTCTTTTTGGAATCGCTCGTACTGCGCCATGGGGCCCCTCAAGTGCTTCTCAGCGATCGTGGTCGGACATTTCTGTCGAAGATTGTAGCCGAAGTTATTGAAGCCTCAACCACACATCACAAATTGACCTCCAGCTATCACCCGCAGACCAATGGGTTGACTGAGCGGTTCCACCGCACGCTTTCTGACATGTTGTCTATGTATGTCGACCAGGACCACCGAAACTGGGACATAATACTTCCTTTTGTTACGTTCGCCTACAATACGGCTGTACAGCGGACCACAGGTTACACCCCGTTTTTCCTCGTTTACGGCCGTTCTCCCGCTACCTTTCTTGACGCCTCTTTTCTTTCTACACATGCCAGTTCCTCATCCTCTCTTCCTGACCAGTTCCTTTCCCGAGTGGCCAAATCACGCCGGCTTGCTCGCGTCAACACGGAAGCTAGCCAGGAAGACCGCAAGTACCGCTATGATGCAACCCATCGCCAAGTTTCGTTCCGTCCCGGCGACGAGGTGTTACTTTGGACCCCATTACGCACTCCTGGCCTTTGTGACAAGTTACAGCACCGTTACATTGGTCCTTACACAGTTCTTGCAAAAACCTCCCCGGTCAACTATCGCGTCTCCCCTGTTTACCCTCCTCCGGACTGTCGTTACCGTGGCACTGAAGTTGTCCACGTTTCACGTATGAAACCTTTTGTTCGGCGCATTCCTGCGGACTAATTGCGGCCAGGCTGGCCGCTTGAACTGCGCGGGCGAAATAGTGTGAGCACTGTGTGGCGCTTCATCTTCCACACTGCTGAACGTGCTGCTTCATCTTCATCCTGCTCCCTCTTGTAGATACCCATCGTCATCGCGGAGTGTGTTTGGCTGCAGTGTGCGACCAAGGCTTCAGGTCTGTAATAAAGCCTGATTCCCCAAGTCCGACCTTCGCGTTACCTTACAATATATATATATATATATATATATATATATATATATATATATATATATATACATATATATATTATTCTACAAACCTGTCGGCCTTGTTGTCATTGAACACAGGATTATCACATACCTGACCACTCTATGTGGCATGCCGTTGAGCTTAGGCAGCGTCATTTACTCAAAAAATTAGGCACGGAGCCCTAACACCTACATTTGCCGCTCCGTGAACATAAAAAGCTTTCATTATCTTCCTGTGTACTCTCTTTCATCCACCTAGTAGATCGTAGATGTCATGTAACAGGAAGCCGATTTGAAACGTTTGCTGTACCTCACCAATAGACTACAGGCACGTGGAAAGCGGTGAAAGAACCACTCAGGGTTCTCCCAGCTAGATGATTATGCACCCTCTATTCGGTCAGTATGCTCAAAGGCTCGCGTCGCCATTTAAATGCACCCGAAAATCATTTTTAGAGTTCTGTGTAGCAGAATAGCGTCCTGAGTTTCATGCGCCCCTTTTGTGATGCGGTGCTTGTGGTAGTAGACATAAGAATCTGTTCCTGCTTTCATTCATGCACGTACGTAATAGAGTGAAAATTATGTTCGCATGGATGAAATGCAGATGTTTTCCTGCTTTGTTGCGTAATGCATGCCTCCCCAAGTTTAGAGCAGGTACTAACTTAAGTAAGCCATTCACTCGCCCAATCTAACTTTTTGGAGTTTCTTTTGTTTTACCTTGAAATTATTTACAGTTGTTGACCTGCCTCTAGCCGCAGCTTTTGGGATACAAATTCCTGTGTGACCTGCCTAACCTAGAACATCGCTAGCTGTCCTCGGCTTTGTTTGAACCTTAGTTTATCCAGAGGTTCAATTCTTCATTCTAATGGGCAGTACAGTTTAAGAGCCATCAAATATGAACATCGATAACAAAGTGCAACGAATTGTCGCATGGAAGCGCGTGATGACAAATATTTTAATACAGGAAAAACTTTTTTGTAGCATATTTCAGGAAAGGCTCTAATTTTGCTAACACAGAATATAGAGCTTCAGTGATTTTTTTGAGCATGCTAGTACGTAGAAAATGAATGCAGTCTCCAAACGGTCTTGCTGCTACTTTACGGTTAGTCAGTAACAATACTCTTGAAAATACTTTCATTAACTATCTATTGCTGAAGGATCACTACTTATAAAACCTGTTACGAATTGGCAACATCCGGATGGGGCCAGTTGTTAGTTTCTGCAAGTATTGATATTTTTGCAATGAATAGGGAAGAATGAAGAATCCGAATGGCGCTATTTGTTATAAATTCTATAAGCAGTGGTTCTTTTGAAATTTTGATACGTGGGGCCCTTCACTTTATAACTGTGCAAAAAAAAAAAAGTTTTTCGATGAACATTTACTTACAAACTTTATACAAGGCGATTGTTGGCACGAGATAATGTGCATAGGAAAGCACCATGGGGCTTGAGGGAAATATGGAGTTCAGATTCTGCTTGGGGAATCCGGGAATGCAGATCTCTTGATTTATATTTTGACTTTGTCCATAATAGCTAAATTAACGGCCACACGCATTTGGCTCGTTGAATGCGAAGTTTTGCAGTAGATGGGTTCACCCTACTCCTTTCCTTAATAGTGACTTCTATTTCAGCCTACATTTCGTCGTCTTCTTGAAATCAAGCACTATCAAACCGTTTACTAAACTCTCACGTGTGGTCATAGGCTCCAGGCCAACATATATTCCGGTTCCCAGCCAGTATAATAACGCAATAACATCGTATTGGTTTCACCGCGCTAACACATTGAACGACAGAAAAGACAAACACCACGGAGCGCGCTCCGTGGTGTTTGTCTTTTC
>JAJIZL010028181.1:48601-71411 GCA_023969395.1 Amblyomma maculatum
GAAAAGACAAACACCACGGAGCGCGCTCCGTGGTGTTTGTCTTTTCTGTCGTTCAATGTGTTAGCGCGGTGAAACCAATATGAATAACCAACTAGGCCCAATTCTCGCCATTTTAGCAATAATATCATTCGTGATTCAGTCGTTCATGGCATACGACGGTTTCTCGCCATCCAAGTAATCTATTCTAGAAAGGGAAGCAGCGGCGAAACTGCCCCAGCAATTGTGACAGATGTATTACATGTCTTCTATCAACTGATTAACTGCATGCGGCCGCAGCTTAGCAATACCACAAATAACTGCACTGGGAAGGGACACCCCGGACCGGCTGAACCAGCAAAGCATGTCTCATGACCAGTACTCAAAACCTTTTATTGGTGGTGGTGATTGATCGTATACGACGTGCAGCAGTTACCCTCTAATGCGTTTTCGCTATCTTAAGATTATCACTGGTTTGCTTCCCCATTACATGCTTCAGCGAAATGAGGTGCAGGCTTGCATCGATAGACATTTTTGTGTCGAGGATCGATCGCCCGACACTTTAATTCGAATTTCGCCTTTTTCGATTCGGTTATGTGAATGTCAACACTTTGTTTGTGGGAGAGGTCATGGAACGAGTTGATGCTCTTCAGTTTCTCTGCTGCTGGAAGCTACACTCATCGAGTGCTCCGGCTATTTAGCGTGCCTTCCTCTTGTTATAACCGAGTGGTGGAGCCACGCTAGCTCGTTTTATCTACGCTACGCCAGTAGCGCTACCGCAAATTCTGACGGGAAATCCACCCTCGCGCTTTATCATTATGAATTAGTACGCGAGCCTTCGTCACAACAGTTATTATAATTGTGTTCGCCTTTACTACGGTGCGTTGACAGCTGTGTTTTTAACATGTTCATAATTGATAAGGAAATGCAGGAAGGCCTTATCTGGAGGCAATTATTAAGTTGAATTAAAGAACAACACAGATGGAATAGTATAACATAGAATTTGTTATTGCATTTACTTTCGAGCCTGATTTAAAAAGATTTAACTGCAAGCAGTTTGCGTGGTAGTGAAGGCTTTAAACTTGCTTATGCGAAAAAAAAAAATGTTTTCGCTGGTCAGCCGGACTAGGGAGATGGCTCAGGTTCACGGCTTCCTGGACTGAGGAGGCTGCCCACCTAGGGCTGAATATTTCACGTATGCTCATAATAAATGTTTTTCTCTCTCTCTCGCCAAAAACCAATACCAAAACAATGTTCATACGATTGATAATTACCCCAATTTTGTTTTTTGCAAGAGAACCAGTGGTGGGCCGCTTTGGGGCATGGGACGGTTCGCATGGAATGCCCTGATCGCATAATAGTGCATTCAACTCCTGTATCATGGCACATAGGACCTCTTCACAATTACCATAACTCCTAATATATATCGCACATGCGTTGTACAGGAGTCTGTTAAAGAGAAACAGGACCTATATGCATATCCTGTGTGTCCTCCTGTAGTCCTGAATGCTTCTTTGTGGATCCTTATGCCCCACATCGGCTCCTGCATATTCCAATATTTCATATAGGACCTATTTAAATCACATATAGCTTTCTTGAGCGGGGGTGTAGTAATTATCAAGAAAAAGCCGTCGCCGCACATTTCTGCTGTTTTGTGTTCTCGTTTTCTTGATCATTACGAACTTTTTTATACTTTGAACTTATCGGATTAAAGTGTTAGGAGTAACGTCTTTCATTGTTTATTTTTTCATTATGAATTGGATAATGCTTTGCACTTACCTGAAAAAAGGGTTACGAGTAACGTCTCCCAAATCATCGTGCCCGTAGATACGAGATGTAAACGGCTTAGAAGCTGCTCGGGGCTCTGTCCGTAATTTTCTGGGGTTTAAATAGCAAGTGCTCTTGCTCACAGGTTTCAAAAGTGTTCGCGCTGAGTGAGGAAGTTTCTCGTTGGAGGCAAGCTGGTTTCAAACTACTTGCTATTTTTACTGCCCGAAACGCCTTCAGGGAACCCAAGAACGTAAGCGGGCCGAGTCCCCGTTCCTGGGATTTTTCAGCGCTTACAAAACGGTCGTCATGGCTGTTCTTGTGTATATTACTATTTCTCGTACTTGAAAGCTCTAGCTCGAAACAACTCGGCGTACAAGTCTGAAGTAACGCCGGAGGTCACGCAATGAAGTTCGCGTTTTCGGTATAGCTTCAAAGGTAACGCAAGTGTAACGGCTTTCGTACAATGCCTGATGACATGTACCAACATGCGTACGTTAGAATTCTGTCACTTTCCCTAGCAGGCTCCAAAAAACGATGCGCCTTTTGCTCACCGTCATAGTAACAAGAACAGGACTTCTCTTTATTTTTACGTCTGTACGCTTTCACACCGCCATGGTAGTAGTTGAGGCGATTCTGTTTCGCTCGGACACAGGCGATGTACACCCGCTAAAATGCAAAATTCGTCATGTTTACTATTCTTTACCGGAAAGCTGTAAGTGTTTATTTTGTAACATCTTCAAGGTAAGCCAAATCGACCCATTAAGTGCAACTTCGGTGAGCACAACTCAAATTCTCTTAATTAGGGGATATCAGATACATAGACGTAGCTTTGTGCATGCCAAGAAGTGTTAACGCCATTGAGAGTGAATTCGGTCACCTTAGGGCTGCCATCATATTGCGGTCATTGCCGACGGTATGTTGTTCATAGATAAAACGTCAAGAACAATCAGTCCTTTTTGAGCCATTATTTTTTCCCAAAACAACTGTTTTTTCAACCTTACGATTTGTGTACCTTAAACGCTTTCTAATCCAGAAGTTTCGACATGCATTTGTTATTCCGATGTGAGATGACAGTGCTCCTGATTGTCAAGATATTATACTTTGCGAATACTACTTTACAAAAACGTAGAGTACTATAACTGTCACGTGTAATGTAGTCTGCGGGACCACGTATTTCAATCCCAAATATTCAGAAATTCCTTTCAAGTACTTTTTCGCACAATTATTGCGTGAATATCTTCATTCGTTATTTCACATTATGATTTGCTGACAAAACTCACTACCAGTTGACATCTCTTGTTAAAGAAAGAGTGCAAAGGCATTTGGTTATGTAGTACATCTTTGCGAGTCATTTTTACGTTTAGGGTACTTATTTAAAAAGTGCATGTCTCTGTCCTCCCGGCTTAATTATTTGCTCATTTCAATTTAGTGTATAAGTTGGTACATACGTTACTGATTAAATATATATTAAGGGGTAAGTTAACTGGTTCTCACTTTTGAAGTTTATTATCTGTTTAAGTTGGCCGTACGTGTTTCACTGGAAAGGTCCGGAAAAAGACGCGCCCTCTGAAAGATTTCTTCTATATTAATGCCCACAGTTACCAGGCTGATAGTAAGAATGCACTATTTGTAATGCAAAAACTAATATGTGGTTCTTAGACTTCGGATTTCACATTAAGAGCTAAGTAATTTTTTTTTTCGTTACCCCTTCAAGCAAATTTACGCTTTGAAGGTGGTTCTAAAATCTCTCTTCTTCGTTAACTCAGCTGTAATGATTTTAGCGGATGTGTACTTAGATAGGGGAAGCCATCATAAGATAATTTACTTCATCTAGAATGAGACGGAACTTGTTTTCATACATCGCATGTTTCGCGATCCTAATAAGGCACATCATTGACGCCAAGCAAATGAGCGCACTATTGAAAAAAATAACGGAACAAAACAGTTCAACTGAGCGTTGCACAGACTGCAGGGCGTGTGAGCCGCGGCTTAATCAGACTAAAATACTGGGCAGAGGTAATGTCAAAACGGCACGAGAACTGCTAGAAACGTATTATATTAGGAAGGAGGAAAACAATGTACCAGCAATACATTGATAACATTATTGAAGGGAGGAATTGATTATCTTGAAAGTGTTTCGCGAACAGTCGTTGGATTCGACGTTTCTGTTTATGCGCATGTCTTCGCTTTTCTATATATTTCTTGGCGTGGCTGCGAATGAAATAGATGGAATAAATTGTTTTGTCCTACCGTTTTCTTCCTTCCGTGAACGCAGAAATATTCTTCCAGGTATCGCTTGGTGTTCTTCGGAACTGTTGGAACGTTTACGTAGACCTATTACTTCACAGCTCCCATCAGAGGTTGAATTCCTTACTCAGGCAGGAAGACAACTGCCTAAGCCCCCTCAGGTGTATCCTAAAATGAAACATTAGCAGAAATTGGCGCGAAGTTTCGCGATATGATAATAAAAGAGGAGAAGGACTTTGAAGTATAATACTTCCCGAGAGGCCTTATTTCCATCACAAGAGAATTTTGGGCTTCAGGGGTTCTTTGGGCTTGCTACTGCGTGCACACTGTATGTTCTGTACTTTAATTGTTGGAATTTTTAGAGGTTTTGTGTCCTTCCTGTAATGATATCGAATGGGATCGGCAGTATTTCTAACTAAGTAAAATAATAAAATATGGCAGCTTACACACTCTCTGACCAATACTTTACGCCCAGTTATTGAAAGCGTGAACTCTTGACTGGACTTAATGAATTCATACCTTCAGTCTTCGCTTTTTTAGGTAAAAAGGTGTCATAATTATAAAGCATCGAATAAATGGCGCCATCTATCAGCTTATTAAACATTCACGAGGATTCAACACGATGAAACTTTACTTCTGACTTCATAGGAAGCGATTTTTCGACCAGTTCTGTTTCGTGAACTCGATGCGGTGGCGCTTACATGGAGTGGCGTGTGGGCTTCGGAAATCCTAAAATAGAGGCTACTCGTAGGAAATGAGTCCTAGCCTATCGCACAGTCACGCCCACATGTAGCGAAATTGACTGCCAGACGGAGTTCGTTCGTAGAATACGCAGTTCGTATAGTAATAGGGCTTGCCCCATTCCATCCAAAAAAATGCAAAGTTCGAACGAAGGTGGCGTTATGTCTATGAACGTCGCTTGTAGACATCTTTTTTCAGAGCAGACACTGTCAAGGGGCTTTCTGAACTCCAGATAGGGCTCATAGGCTCCGGGTCGAGTCACTTTGCGGATACCAGCCGCTTAAAGGGCCTAATATAAGCAAGTAGTCGTTGAGGTGTTTCTATCAGGTAATGGTAGTTCCCCTCCCGAGTCACCGATTTGTGGCAACGGAGCGGCAAAGCTACCACACATGTATACATGTCTGCTCTCCGCTTGCTGCCTCCACCTGGCAAAAGTAGGAAAAAGGCAGACACCACTGAACGGGGGACATTGGCTACGTACCTGATGTACCAACAAAGCATTCTCGAAGCCCAGTTTTCAAACACCCTTCGTTGAGGATGGCTGTTCGGCATCCATATAAAACACATTTATTTTACCATGCGGGCCCGTCCTCGCGATTCCGCTTTTACATGTTTTACCCAACCGGGGCACAAACGCCCACCAATTGAATTTAAAGCCGGTTGGTTAGCGCTTAGCAGGCGATCACCTGGTGTTTCAAATTAACATTTTTCAAATGCTTCAGGGAACGGGTGCGAAATTGCGGGAGATGGTCTTCGGCCTCCGCACTCAGGGGAAGAGAGCATTCATTGACTGCGCATTGAGTCTGCCAATCCTCCTGATTGTTATAACCGAGTGGTGCGGCCACTGTTTTTTGTTTTGTCCACGACAAAATGTTTGGGCCTAATGCATCATTCTGAAGGTAGCTGCGCCTTCGTTCTAAGTAAGCGAGTGTTCATTATAACTGTGGCCATCATAAATGTGTTCTACTGCCATTTACTGAGTCGATAGTGCTCCTGGTAAAAATTCCATAATTAGTGAAGTAATTAGCAAAAATAAAACTTCTCTAGTAGAACGTTTATACCATATTGTGTATTCTCGTTTGTTTGATCCCTATGAATGACTATGTGTTTCGCACTTACCGGCTTGAACTGTGACGAGTAGCGAGCCCCAAACGATCGTGCCCGCGGATACTCGACGTATAGGGCTGAGAAACTGCTCGCACTCCTTTCGGAGGTGCAGAGCCGTTTAAGTAACAAGTGCTCTTGCTCACAAATTTCAAAAGGGCTCACAGCGTGTGAGGCTAAATGGTTGCTAATGAGTTTCGAATTTTTGCTACCTGGAGCAGGTTCAAAATAACCAGCAAAAAGCATGTATATAGACCGGGATCCTGAGCATGGTTTCTTTTTTTTTTCAATTATTAAAGAAGCGACGTAAAAGATGCTACTGTATAAGTTATTATTTGTTCCTACTTCACAGCTGAACTTGAAAGCAGCTCGAGGAACTGGTTTGAAGTAACGCTGCCAGCACGCGAACCAAATTCACTTTTCTGTGCTAGCTTCCAATGCAACGCTGCCGTTATGGCTCCCGTCCCACTAAAATATATTCGCACCAACATGTTTCTATTAAAGTCTAGTTACTTTCCCTACCATGCTGAAAAGCAGAGCTTGTTTTGTCATCATCACTGGCACAGAAAGAGCACCTTCGTTCTTTCTTATGACGTATGTACTCTCGGGGCCACTGATTTAAGCATTTCTGCTTCTTCTGGACGGACGGCTATTGAATTATTGTTACACTCCCCCTGTTTTTTTTTACTTTTCTACGTGTACGTGCAACAAAGCAGAAGAAAGCAGCATGTTTTTATTTGATAACATATTCAAAATGAACCTATCTTCTCCATTAAATACTATTTGATGAACAAAATTAGATTTCTCTGAATTGGTGGATATCTGACATAATTATTTAGCGGTCCGTGTGACCGGGAATGTAGAGAGTAGACCATGCCACAGAGTTAAAAAACGCAAACTTCCGATACTTTTTTGTTTGTTGCAAATGCAGAAAAAAGAAATAATAGAAGAGCATTTCATAGCATCCGCGCTGAACTTCTTACCAAAATTTCCACGTTTATTTTACTATCGCTATGAATAATGACCAGTTGGGAAAACGTCGCATTCGTCTCTTTTACCTCTACCTCTGGGGCAGGACAAGACATCTGGTGGGGAAAAAGGAGATGCCCTCCCATAATGAAAAGCGCTTGCTTCTTGCACTGTGATCGCTAGAAGTTTCATTACATGAGTCCTTGAGACTTTTTTCATTACCTGAGACTTTTTTAAGCCCACACGTGATATGTCGTGCTTAGATCAGCGCAGAAAGAGGAACTTTGTTGCTTCAGAGCTATTTGAATACAAGAGGCCCCAAGTCACGTCTACTACTTACAATGACTTTAGCTCAATGCTTTCCATGTATATAAATATTTTCCTATTGAACCAATCGAGGCTTATCGCCTGTACTTTTACCGCCTCCCGTTTCGTTTCCTTTCAACATAACGTTATCATTGGCAGCCTTCGCTGCAGCTACCTTTGGCACCTAGGTATAGAAAGGGACATTTTCGTAAAATTATGAAATAAAAACTCACCCTCATTGTGTCACACTAGCTAGCAGCAGGTCTCGTGAATGACTTAATAAAGCATTGCTGCAGAGTTTGCTACCTTTTACGCCGAACAGACAGTCGCTAAAATTCATTTTATAATTTTTTTTTTGTTGGGGGAGGGGGGGGGGGGGGGGGGGGCTTAATGCTACGCAGCATACAAGCGTGTCTTCCCTTATAAAGCGGACGGAACACGGCACCATTAAGTATTTACAAACTTTATCACAGTATCGTGGTTTGCACAATATAACACTAGCCGAGACCTGTCTCATTTTACCCGACTTTTCTCTACGCCATTGGCATCAGCTCCGGTCACCTAAGCATTGCTATTCTAATCCGGTTGTTCTCTAAGTATTTTATTGATAAATTTTCCAGAATAATTCATCTCTTCTCAGCCTCTTGTTCAGAACAAACGGTCTATTACCTACTACATTAAAACCTAGCCAATCTAGGGGTTCCGATATGTGCTTGTTAACATCATGGAGCGGAGAACCTCAAACCAACGTTCCGTTTGCCTACTCGCAGAGATAATTTACTTTTAGATCAGTACCACAGTGAATTACGGAAGCAAAGATAACCGCAAATGTGACATATCGTGCAGAATGCGGCATAAGGTACTAAGTCATAAATATTCAATCAATCCCTTTGAATATCTGACGGTTCGTAAGGGTTGACGAAAATATTTTGAAAAATGACACTTTTCGCCTGGATATCTTATTTCATTGTTAAGAATTCAGAATCCTAGCTATACTCACCTCCAGGCAAGACTATTTGAGTGCCAGAATAATCATAGGAATTCGGCTTTACAGCACAACGTTGTCAAAAACTAATTTTTAGGAACCAGGGACTCACTTATACAGGTCTGTAAATTTACAGCTTAATGATCATGAATCCTCTTCTGCCATGAGGGCGTCAGTTATGGCAGGCTGCAGCCTTAAACCTTTATAGAAAGTACACAGCATTTCTCAGTTTAAAATTGATTTCTTGTTTAGAGACGCTATAACTGTCCCACTAGGAGGATTCAGAGAAAACGTCCGTGTGCGCTGGACTCTGTACCAACACACCCAACTTACCACATTAACATCTAGCTTAGTCTATTTATGCACACGTATTTATGCACACGACAACGTACAGCTAAGAGCAAGCAACAGAAACCAAAACCAAGTGCGCCAACATTTATTTATTGCGATTTCTGTGGAGCCCGCATTCGCCGATCCTGCCGATGTTCGTCCGGTTCTCCCAAGTGGTGGTCGCAGGGTGGTCAAAATCCTGATTGTCTCATTTCTTTGACGTTTTCCCTTGTTCAGCGCTGGTAATTGTTAGCCGCTGGGGAATAATTAAGGCAAAATAAACTGAAAACAAGTACATCCATGCTCACATATTCGAAGGGGAAAGCTCGCTAGCGCAGCGATACCCGATTGCAAAGCTTACTCGTGTCATGTGTGCCCCCAAGCCACGGTAGCTTGAGCATTCTGCGCTCTGCGTGCTTCAATGACTGCTTCATCTCCACTCTTCCGCCTCATCTGACAGCGCCTATTCTCCTCGTCTTTCTCTGAAAACACCCTTTGCGCTAGAATAAATGGTATGATGAGGAAGATTAGGGCATACAATTAGAAGCTTTTAAGTCAAGTCAAATCGCGATAGCTAACTTGCCTAGAACATGCATACCAATGAGGCAGCAAAATGGTATGAGGCCATCCGGAAATCAGCATGAATAACAGTCAATTAACAATTTTGACACAGTCGAAAGAGATCAAGACTCTGCAAATTACGTGCCGGCCAGTGTATGACTTCATGTGAGAAAATGGCACACCAGAGCACAAAATAAGTGGAGAGGCTACTCGTCCAACCTTCATTCACTTCACAATTGCTACATACAGGAAAGTTTAATAGCGCAATAGTGTCAGGATGGTCTTCTCCGCCCCTAAAACGTTGGCTAGCATGTGCGGACGAGTCATGGGCAATGCCGATCGAAGATTAAGGCGGCACAAAAAAGCATGTCAAGCCCTATGTCAAATGCACAACAGGGGTTGTTTACCAAATCCCCTTAACCTGTGGAAAGGTATACATCGGGCAAACTGGGCGATGTGTCAGCGATTGGGCTGCAGAACATAAGCGCTCTCTAAAAAACAATCAGAATTTACATCTACCTGTTCATTGCAAATCGTGCGATTTCAATACAAATTGTGAACCGAACTTCAAAGAAATTAAGATTTTAGGAAGGAGAAGGGATAATCTTGCCCGTGAGCTGCTAGAAGCCTCGTATATAAAAATATTTGGTTAAAAAGGTAGTAGTGAATCATCTCTCTTGTTGTATAGGTGTGAAGGTTGACTGTTAAATGTTGTTAGGTAGGGTAGACCTAAATTTGCTATGCATATGTTGCTGACTTTGTGGGAGCATATGGATGGTGAAGAAGATGTTTATATGTGGTGTTACTAGAAAGAAGTTGGAGTCAGCGCCTGTCCGGAGTGTCTATTTTTGCCTATTTGTCAGTGTCATTTGTTGCGCTATTAACCATTCCTTTGTGTGATTGTGCACTAACTAGCCCAGCAATCAGCTTTAAGTCACATTTTCTATGTTGCAAGTGTGACGCGCGTGAGTCACGAAGAAATTGTAGAGAGCAGCGAAGAACAATGGAATATTAGGTCTTTATTAGCTGTACATTCAACCTACTACGCCCTCCTCGACCCCGTACCTAATTACCTCAATTATTTTTAACTTGTGACGTAACGTTCCGTCACGGGACATTCTCTTTCTTGCATGAGAATGCATGGTCGCCTTAATGGAGCATTTCTGGCCCCGAGCATGCGTCCAAATCGTTGTGGTAAAAGAGATCTGCTTACCTTTCGGTTGCACTGTGTTTGTCAGTGGTGAATGATTACTGTAACCATTTTTACCTGAAAGATAAGTCAGTACAGTGCTGTTAGTAGCACTCCGAAGCCTCACATTGCATGTTGGGTGCGGTTACCGCGCGGATGAGGTAGAAGATGGACTGTTGAAACTGATATATTCGAGTAGATTCGTTCATCGAGTGAACTAGTCTTGACAGTGTCCACCAGCTCCACCCCCCTTTACAGTGGAGGAAGAAGATCGTCCACACTGCTTCAACCCCCAGCGACGCGTTATCGTACAAGCAAGAACGAAGCGGACGAGAACACTATTATGATACCCATTGTAAAAAACTGCATAACTAAACCCATCGTTACGATTTCGGGCAGGCAACTGCGGGAAATGAGAATTCAGCCAACATATTTAGTTACATGAAACTTTTTTACGGTTCTGTTTTTTTACCCTAAGGATAGAGGATTCTGAAAAATGCATACTGTCAGTTAGCGCCGAACGTATGCTCTCTCAGTGTATTTGCATTCTAATACTGTTCAGATAAAAGATTATTACTCCTGTAACTTGCCATTGATCAGGTACAAAATAACTTCAAAAAGTAGTTTCCGTGCATTCAGTGTTCTCAGCTTCTTTGAAGTATAACTTTGAGAAAACTTAAGATGCATTTCTTATTAATAAATAATTGCCTCAAAATGGACTCCGGCCTTTTTTGTATCCATCAGTTTCACGCAAAACTTTTAGTGATGCTAACCCCAGTTATCTTTAATTATTTTGAAGTCAGTTATGTGGGATTATTTATGACTTCTAATGTCTTTTACTCAATTCGCATCTTTGAGCATGGTTTGTTGCTTGAACCGACATACATAAGATTTAAAAGAACTTGTAGACGGGCTAGATGGTTTTCAGCTTCAGACGGCATTCTTAGCGCAGAAAAAACACACACACGCACACGAGAGAAAAGGAGGGACACGAGACAAGCGCTACTAAATCTGGTTTATTGCACTGAAAAGACTTGCAATATATTGCAAAGACCACACATGCGTAGATCAACCAACACGCCCCTTTCACCGAAACCGCTCAAGAAATCGCATTTCTGCCCCCAACAGAGCGACAGACATGTCACTAACACACCCCTCCCCCCTCTTTCGTATATGGAATGCTTCAAGCAGTTCACGCGCCTTCTTATCTACGCTTCTGCCCAGAGTCCGTATCTCGTTCAGCCGCGGCTCACACCCACTGCATCGAGAACAGTCCTCAGGGAGCCTATAGCGCCCTTGTCGGAGCTCAAGGAGCGAAAATGTTGCGCCGCGCGGTCGTTAACACATTTGCCTGTCTGGCCTATGTAAACCTTCCCGCAAGTCAACGGGATCTCATACACAACCCCCTTGCGGCACTCCACAAATCGTTTCTCATGCCTAACACCGCAGGCGGGCCTTCTGTCGTCACGCATCACACGTGAGCAGAGTTTTGAAAGCTTCTGGGCAGCGGAGAACACGACAGGTACACCATGTCTATTCGCCACCTTTTTGATGTTGTGGGATAACTTGTGGACATACAGCACACTTCAGGTTTAACCGCAGTTCTAAGATTGCGTCCGTTATAATTGTCTTTCCTTTAGTGGCCACTTGCAAATCATCTTGAGTTACTACATCTTCAGAGACTGTTACCACTTGCGAATTATTTTCCTATTCTGACTATTCTCAATTTGTTTCCTTTGTGTGATACAAATCCTCATGCTCCGTACAGCTTCTACTGATGCTTGCAGTATGCTGCAAATAAATAAATGTATCAATGTTACCCTTGTGATCACTGAGCCTTGATGTAAAGTATATAAGGTTATAAAATAAATGAGCATTTGTTGATGCATAATCACATTGTAAACAAGAGTAGAGTAAAAATATAATGGTCAGCCCTGTAGCGCACTCCCTGTCATAGTAGTTTTCTTTTATAGCAGTTGGGTCGTCGAATGCCAGCATTATTTGCAGTTAGCAACTAGGCTTATTCTCATCTCAAAGCATGAAATATTATTATGTTATTCATAAAAGAAAGTCTTCCAACGCTGCTCCGAATATTCTTTAGTTTTTCCTGTGAGGTGTTCCGAGAAAAGAATATGCCATGAAATCGTTTATAGAAATGCTAAGAATGGCATGAAACATCTGGCCGCTAGCTACCAAGTACAATATCCTGACAGCGTGTACTATCACACAGCGATATCTGATTTAACTGCATTTTGCTCCACAGCTGCCCCAGTGAGAGGTAGGAATTTTCTTTTCGAGCACAAAACATAACGTTAAAAATTATCCACTTTCTTTTTTTTTTCCATTTTTAGCGTTAACCGAAAAAGTATCATTGATCCAAGCTACCAAATGCTACTTATAAAGAAAGACAGATTTAGTCAAGAAACTAAACTGCTAATCCGTAAACAAAAGGGTTGACAAAGGTTACAGAGGGTTGTTTTTCGATTTAAAGCACTGCTCAAGTCGTGGGCTGGGGAGCCGAACTTCTCGCCTAATCTTGGTGAAGCATTCTTTCCTAGTGCAGTTTAATGTCTATCGTAGTAACATGAATAAGTAGGTTTGTACAATACGCATGAGCAAAGTCATGTGAAGCCATGGCTGTAAAATGCACGACCGTATGAGTCTTAATATCTTAAGGGCTCATATTTTAAATACGGACACCTATTTTATTAAATTAATTTATTAATCATGGTAAATTGTTCTCAACAATTAAAATAATTACTTCTTTGTGGTATGACTACACTTATTTTTGAGTGGCGTGTACGGCAGGCGGGTTCGTTTTGACGCCAATATTCATGTCAGGCAATTTATAATTGTGTTTCGTTCTTGTAAAATAGAATTCGCACAGCAGACAGTATATACAAATACCTAGAAATTTTTTCCCATAATATCACTCAAAGAGGGTCGCTATGTCCAGTGTAGGGTGCACTGGCAATGATGCCTAAAGCCTTTTTATGCATGATAAAAATATTTTTATGGTTTGATTGGCTCGTCGTACTAATACTAAAACCCATACTTTTTTCGGTGCAAACAGTGGCAGGTAACGGAAGTAGTCAAGACTTATCTATTGAGGTTTACCATACCAACTGTAAAGCCGAGCGTATTCAGGAATATGTGTGATATTCCTATTTTAAGGGGATCTAGAAGGCTAAATTGAATATATTAGCATATTCAGAACCTCAATGTGCATATACCCGTACGTTATAACACCGCTCTCTTGGATCTCGCTAACTAGAGTACTACATATTTGCGCTGTATATTTTAGAGATGTGTACTTGCAAAGCATTGTTTTTAGATCAGACAGTAAGCCCACCAATAAGTACATCTGTCATTGTAATTAAACCTGCCTAACAGGAGGAAGACATATATTCATGTGATCACTATACATTACAAATTTTGCTTGTTACGAAATACATGCTAGGTCAATAATATAAAGGTGAAAATGTTACCGGCCGAGGCTACTTTCTTGTAGTATATCTGAAATAATTTAACTAGTTTGTGACCTGGCTATATTTGCTGAGAGAAATAGGTGCTGGCATTTTAAATATAATAACAGCGCAAGGGATGTGCCCCTGATACTATACTATTTTACTGAGTGAGGACGACACAGTGAATAATGCTGTCAAAGAACTCTGTGTTATCAACGAATGTATCAGTAGCAGCGAATTTAATTTCTATGTTCCTTAATAAGAATACTTTTATCTAAAATCCAGGTCTGTTCACTTCCGTTTGCGATAACCGTAATGTGATTCAGTTATGAATTGATGTCTGCTACAAAATTATAACAGTGAGAATGGATTTATGTGACTCTTTAGAGAAAACTGGGGGGATAGATATTTAATTGTAGCATTTTATCTTCTCCTTGTCACCTTTGTTAAATATTGCTGTTACTCTTTCAGTTTTCAATCTGTAGGAAAAAAATACAACATTATAGCACAACTTGTCGATGTACACAAAATTGGAAGCAACCATATATAGTACAAGCCTAATAGCGTACATTTATAGGCTGTCCACGTCGCATCTCGCTAATTTTCAAAGCCCCTGTAGACGGAACACACCTCAGCGGCATCATTCGGCTTCAAAGGAAGCTGAATTTGTATTTCTCGGGGCTGGGATATCTATGCTGTGGATTATATTAGAGACAGAATCAATACCTGTGCAGTTCTGCCTAAAAGCCTCAACTAAATATCAGTCTTTCACTCGGCGTAAATATAATAAGATATTTCCTGATGTATTCCTGTTCATTTCGTCCTGTAAGAGTGTTTATCTTTCTCGAAATTCTATCACTTAGGCCCATGCAAGAGATGAAAAGAGTTCTTTACTATTTTTTACAAAGGGCCTAGTGAAGATATTTTATTATGATCGCTTTAATTTTGACTCCTTTCTGCTGTACTTAAAGCCCGTTATATATTTTTCAGTAGTGAGAGCTTTCATTATAAAAGGCCACCTTCACCACTACGTTTTGTGAACACGTGACTAACAACTAGAGAGCCCACGAAAGGATCAACATCAACATTCACCATTTAAATTCCAAAATCTTTATTCAGGATCATAGCGGTAAAAGAAAGCAATTTGCACTTTATTTGCAAGCTTTTATTTCTTTTCGGCCGAATGAATCTGGATGCTGGATATTCAAGAATATAAAGTCCTGTTAAAAAAATAAATCACTCGTTTACAAGCTAATTGCAGCGGTCTTTCAACATCCATTCAACGTCAGCTCACTTGACGCACTCTTCTTGGTGGCTTTGTTTGTGTCTAGCCTTGGGACGATATGGAAGAACTAAAAGGCAGAATCTGCTGCTGCTGTTGGCCTCCGAACCATGGCCTCGTATACCGGATGTGGAGCATTCCTTGGGCGACGAAAGGCAGACTGAGTCCTCCGAATACCTGTCGTGTTGCGCCAAAGAAGTCAGAAATGAATGAAGTTTTATAGATATCGAATGAAAGTCGCCTGTTTTATCCCAAACATTCGTAATATGCACACTGCTCCTTCCAAATATTACACCAACCACAACACATCGATATATAGGCGTAGGTAGTTAGAATGAACCTGCATCGCTATTGTTTTTGTGAATGTTCATAGGAAACGAGCCATTATTAGAGCTTGTGTACTCCGAATTACAGTATCTTGGAAATCCATGGCATGCAAAATTCATATGAACAGCACTGCTCCTACATTGCTCACAACTTATTATTACTAAGAGAACTATAAATCTTATTTTGCCTGCTACGTTACATTATAATCTCATGTGGCCTCTTATCGCCGTAAATGCACGTGTCCAGTGTTACATTCCAGAGGGCAGCTTTAGTATAAAAACCGTTCTTTAGAGGTACGCTGCATTTCCGCCGCCAGAAAGTCACGACCCCTATGTGTTTTAAAGTTTCTCTCGTCTTGTTCTCTTCGCGCCTCGATTTAATTTATTCATCAACCTATTCGCCTTGTCCATGCCAATTTGGCAGTGCGTAGCCTTTCTTCGGAATCCACTATTACTTGTCATTACAATATCCGATTGCTCTTCAGGAAGTTGCTAAATCATAAACCGCTCTTCCCCAGGAATCAATGTGTGGCCCTTGGCTCATTAGAGTGTCCCTGAATACTGGTTATGGTCGGCACTGCATGAGTATGAAAGCCTATGCAGATGGCAGTAATTTATAGTGGTACCATTTCGCTCAGCAAGAAACGCAATAAAATCATAGCAATTCATAGATAATAAATGTGCTTAACATAAAAAAGCCTATTGACATAAAAACCTAATAAAAAGCGTATTTCATGGCATCTGACACCGGACGCTCACTGCATGTATATGCTCTGTATATTTTGTATAACACAAAATATATCTTGCGTTTGACGTACAAAACGCATCCTTAATAAAATAAAGGATAAGATGCTTCACCTAATAATGGTACTCCACTTATCGACAATCATTCGTGCCCATTGGTCACGAACACGGGAATTATTGCCGGCACCTTTAAAGCACGACAATTCCAAGTCTTGAGCCGTCTGAACTAAGGGCAATAATATCTCTGCCCAACACTGCGATCTCAGATTTGTTTACCATTGGTAACATCCCTTTCATCTTTTGTTGTTACTTACCAAAGGTATTGATGACTATCATTATCATTTATACCTGCTCTGTATACTCCTCTATGCAAACTGTAACAACGAATTTTGTTTTGATATTCTTTGAAATTTTTACTTTCTACGATTAAGTTCTTCTATATTCTTTCTTTGCCTCTTTTGCTTTGCTGCCCTAACTTAGAAGTTTAACTGAAGCATTCGTTCACAGGAGGTCCCCCTGACAGTTATTACCTTCGGACCTATTTTGTAGAATTTTATTGAAGTGTTTCATATGTACCGCATGAAGACAAATAAAAAATCTAAACAAATCAAATTCACAAAGAAACGACCTAACCTTTATTTTATTCACCTTTCTGTATGCACTATTGAATCCTGATAACAACCCTGAAAATTAATAAGCCTCCTCCCTAATCTGAAACCTATAATGAGTCCTCTAATATAGTAATACGTGTGCACATAAAGAATTCCTGGCTAGACTCTGTATTCACAGCTAGCCATATTACCAGTGAGCATGTATCAACATTGAGATAACGTTAGCTTGGACACCGTTTGACAAGCACTGTCAGAGACCAAACGGCTGACCTGCAGCATTTCCCCAGTGGATGGCAGAGACTGAGAACTTACTGTTGGTCTGGTTGATTACGGTGCATTCTCAAATATTCAAAGGCGTAGTGAATAGCATGAACAAAAAGAATACGGGACAAAGCACCACTTCCAGCTCAGTGGCAAGTGGCACAAAGATATATACAGATCTAGAGCTCAGAGCATTGGACAAACAAGTATCTGGCAATAACTAGATCCTATGATCTGCATTTGAACTTTAATGTTGTGGTCAGATAATCAATTTTCTCCTAGTATAACCTGGTGTATGCCAGGGAAATTTGGTGGTGCAGTTACAGCGAGCCATAAAAGCGAATAAAAAAAAAATAGCTTGAGCAGGGCGGCTGCCATTTGCATATGACAACTAAAATCATTTTACTGCAGGGGGTACCTGTAAGTGTTTTGAAGTTAGTTATTCGTTTAGCTCAAAATAGCCGGCAGGTATCGTTTAAAATAAATTTTTACTTTACTATTCTTTTTTTGAAGGAGGAGAGTGAAGGTTAGGACTGCTTATAAACATATAAAGCACAGGTTGCCGAAGCGGCAACGTGTTGCTGCAGACGCAGGAATGCAAAATGTTTCTCTCACAAGCCGAATGCGATAAGCCTCACAGGAAATTCGAAAACTAGACTTGATGCGCGAACAATAAAACAAAGAGATGTTAGGAACGTAATACATACTACTAAACTGCCCTTTTTTTTAACCCGATAGTGTTAAATACCCCATTCACCAAAAATCCGGGCTCAGCGGCCGTCCACCAGCGTCGGTGTTGTGTGCGAAAAATCGAGAGCACGGGGCGCTAAGAGGCGGTAGCTGATCGCCCACATGGTGCAACACTATCTGGATGTATTGATTCTTAACATTATGTTAGGCACGCGCTGGCAACTCGAGTCTCTCCTTCAATATGGGAGGGTGTCAGATATAGCCTCCAAGGGCCCTGGCATTCACGTTACCCTTATGCCACGCAGGCTCATTGTTACGGCTTGGTTAAGCCGGCGCTTTATTTGTGAGCTGGTAGTCTCACGCTATCACGTCACACCCTTAGAAGCGGGAAATTATGTGTCCACCCATTATACATTTCGCCGGAGATGCCTATTTTATAATTCGTATTTCATTATCATTGTTCTCGCTTTCCTTGAAACCGACAGCGCGCAGTTTCAAAACCTGCGCCAATATTATATTTATTGAATGTCGCCACCACCGAGCTAACTTTTGGTAACTGCAGCTATATGACATAAACTCAGGCTAATCAAGAACGTTTTGAAGAGCATATGACGGTTTATGTAAGTAATGCTTACCCCGCGCTAGTCTACGAAAACGAGTGAATCACCATAAAACGCCAATTGGCAACTATTTATTATAAATGCTGATCTTCCTGCCTACATAGTTAGTGACATGTATTGTTAAAGAAATTTCGCTAGCATGCAGAACATGCCGTGAAGGGCACTCTAGGCAGATCTCAGAACACTAAACATCATTAACACTTTAGCAATTATGTGTAGAACATTAATTTCATGAGAATGGGCACTGCCTATGACGCATATTTATATATGTTTCGAAACACGACTATCGCATAGCATCGCAGAAACAAAGAAAAATTACAAAACCTTTGCAATCCGTGAAACTTGAACTATCATGTGGGCTGATCTTTTCAAAGCCCCGATCCCGATTAATATAACTAATTGAAGTGAGTAGTATAATGACCAAATATATGTGATAAGAGGCGTGTTCTTAACCTAGAAAATGGGATCAGATGATTATAAACCCCGCATAGCGGTCAGAGCCAGCATTTGATTTAACCTCCTATACGATTGTGTTTTGTATTTATGAATTCGTTTTCTCGTCTCCTTGAGCTTTAGCAGCCCTAATAAGAGGCTTTTGTAATCAACATGGTCGCTGCCTTAACGCGCTTGTCTCTCTAAGCACAGCTCTTAGCGGCAATGAGTTAGATGGAGTCCAAAGACACACTCCAGTCACAGTCAGGGGAATTTTATTCTCACCGGTGGGTAGTAACTCGGAGGTGATGGTGGATAAAATCCCTTCACTGCTTTCACAGCGCCACCGCCAATAAAGCCCTGCAAAAAAAAAAAAAAAAAAAAAGAAAAGCTTTTTCTTTCGGTGGCATTGAGTAGTAGCGTCCTCTTAGCGTAAGAGAGCACTGAACACTCGCCTCAGTCAGCCTCTGTCGGCTCAGGGCCGCGTTTTAAAGGCCGGCAGGATTCTTTAGATCTAAATGTAGCTTGCAGTGACGGAAAAGGGCCAGACAAAAATTCACAGGCATGGTCGTGCATGACCGCTTTCACAAGCAAGGATAACATCAGTGTGCTTTCTACGCAGTACGAATAGACACCATCAATCCCCAAACGTCATTACCAATTCCATCAACTTGAATCTGGGAAGAAGAAAACAGGAATTCGAAAGAAGGTTTATAGTTAGTAATTAGCGTCAAGTGCCGGAAAAGGGTGGAAAGTTAGTAAGATCATAATTTCAGAATTAGATGTAAATTTATCTTGATGACAATTCCTTATTTAACATGATAGTTCGCTGCTCTTCGCAAGAATGACAGTTTTGCACACAACTTGTATTGTGCAAAATAATGTTGAGGTGCGAAGGGGCCTGTAGCAATGTCTGTTATTGAACCAATGCAGCAGAGAAGAAACGTCTATTGCTCAATTATGCCGCACACGCCTCACCGAACGACTGCGATCGACAAGGTGTAACAGCAAATTGCTTAACCTCTCACGAGAGGTATAGCTGCAGTGTTTACACATCATACCCATTGTCGATGTAATTCGCAGGTTTATCAGAGAGCATAAATTGAGATCTCGTAGGGCTTGTCGTGTGTACAGGATCTTATTACTACTTGCTCTCAGACCAGCAATCTCAGTAAAGATGTTTTCTGAATACCGTCGTAGTTTTCATATTGTTGTCATGCATTTTGTTTTCATTGTTAGTCTATGTTAAATCCGCACAAACTAAGCTTTGATTACTGTCCAGCAATAAATGCAGACCCCAGCTAGAGCATGAATATCCGTGTTCAGCTAAATCGAATAGAACTGAGAACATTGAGGAGGCTGGGAAGGTTTGTAATATATTTCTCTTTGTGGTGTCTGTATTCTTCCACACACTTTTGTCTACTTTTCCAGAGAAGGCTGAAGAAGAGTACGGATATCAAAAAGAGAACAAATTATTAACCTTCCCAGGTCCCTCGACCTTATCTATCGCACAATGTGCGGGCACCGTGTTTAGAAAGCCGAAATTTTATTTCACCTCTTCAGTTTGTAATTAGTGGTGTTTATTGGCGCAAGGAATCTGAGGCGAAAGAGCTCCAAAGCCTGAAGTCATCTCCTTTTTTTTAAACTATAGATAGCGCAATAGGCGTATTAACGTAGCGATCCGAAACCCAACCAACAAATTCTATACCTGCAGGGACGGCGAGTGGTACTTCTTTGTGGTGGAGACAACGACGATAATGACCAGGAAATACTAAGGCTAAAATAAGTAACAGCCAAAGGTGTAACATACAGCAGAATATTAAAACCCTAAAATATAAATTAAAACCCTAAAAACTCTAAAAGCTTAATTATTAGCGGAGACAATGGGGAGGATTCAAGATTGAAAGGAAGCGCTCAAAATTACAGGCACTGTGACACGGGATGTGCCGTACAGGAACATTGTACCCCAGCTGTTAGCGCGAAAAGAGCCCTTGTGACAAGGGATATAATTTATTTATGTATTTGTATCACGACCCTAAAATTTGTCATCCTTTGCCTGCAATTTGGTCCAGAAATGGGAAGCTGCAATGGTGTAGCGACTGAGAATTTTTCACAAGAGAAATTCTTGTCTATATAGAGTAGACAGAATATTTTCGGATGTGGAATTCGGAAATAAGACAACGATCATAGTTCGTTATAAAGAAATGAGATATATTCTACAGATCCTAAACACGAAAGTTTACTTGCCTGAGCAGAAGTTGTGCGGACACTGAGTGCGAGGAATGCTGAAAATAAATTTTTTTTATTAAACTTTCCGCCTCCTCAGTGATTATAAAAGACCCGAGCACACTTCTAGTAGGGGGAACAGACAGGCTTACCGCTCTACATTTGCAAGAATTTCTAAAATAGGTTCATTGATAGAAGCATATAATTTCAAAGCACCTAAATTTTGAAGCATACAAATTTCAAGGTTTCGGATAATTTAGCAAGTTGATGTAAATTTACGTGCCAGTGAACTTCAAGAACGATTTTAAATCTGAAGTCGTATTTCAATTCCGAAATCCTTATTGTCCTTAAGAGAACTGTCGGTATACAAAGGGACCCGTTCAAAAGTGAGGAAACTTGCGTTTTCATTTTCGTAAAATGTCATTGTCTTAGCCACAAACCATATCGGCAGTGATTGAAAAAGACTTAAAATTGTATTAGCAAACAAGCTATCAGAAAACCCGTTTGATATTAGGAAATTATAGGCCCACATATCTAGAAAGGCTTGGAATGTCTCAAACAGCGTCTGACCTTTCTTAACGACAGCAATACACGTTCGTACAAAATTCTGTCTTTTGTTGACTTTTGTAAGCAAGGGACATTTCTTTTTTACAATTTCGAATTCACGATAATTGAGGAGCAGACAGGGTAACTGTCAGTGGTTGTATACCGTACCTCAT
This sequence comes from Amblyomma maculatum, assembly GCA_023969395.1. Lineage (NCBI taxonomy): Eukaryota > Metazoa > Arthropoda > Arachnida > Ixodida > Ixodidae > Amblyomma > Amblyomma maculatum. Next base: position 70,158 of record JAJIZL010028181.1, read on the forward strand.
GGCCTGTATGCGTAGGACGCGACAACAAATCGAATCATTTACGAAAATCCACGTGCATGGATTCCAAACTACGAGCAGCTATTTTCCTCGCGCTTTTCACACTGTGGTGGGAACAATGTGATTAACTCAGCGTTGACAGTGTGAAGTATATTAGGTAGATGTGACGATAGAGAAACTACAGTTCTTGAAAGTGATCGTTTTAGAGGATGTCCTGATATCACGTGCTAATGGCACTCCTCGTACGAAATGCATTTTAGAGCGCAGCTCTTAGGCGTCCATTCCTGCGTTTCGCGTCGTCGTCGGCGGCGCAGTCGTCGTTTTCCGCCTCGTAACCAGCTCCGCCCCCTTTCATCCCCCTCTTCATCCTTGGCGGTGACCGCGCGTGCTATCTGATTGCTGCGCGCGCTCCAACCACCCCCGATCGCCCCTGTGTATACCCCCCCCACCCCTCCCCTCCCCTTTCATCCTGCGTGGCGGCGAGGGTGCTCTCTGGTGACCGAAGAGCCGGCTCGCTATCAGCGGATCACGGTGCGTGCATCCGAAGCCGAAACGTAGAGCTACGTTCTATTCACTCGCTAGCGGCGTCAGTGGCATCAGTCAGTCGCTGCTGTCTCTACGCCGCGCAACGTTCTTAAGGCCCACGCGCTGCTTCCCGCAACATCCCGATAATTTAATTGCTCTCTTCATTTCTCCGACCATAGAGCTTCCTTCATGACTGTCAAGAACTGTTAGTTGAGTGTTTATTCATGGAATACGTGTGAAAAATAAAAACGTTGTCTGTAATTGTACATACATGTCTCCAAATCTTTGCCTCAACCTATCGAAAAGGTGAAACAGCCGATGAGCTGCGCTCAAATTTCACATTAGGAAGTAACATATTCGTCGGCAATTTTTTTTTTCAAGCGTGCTAATAAGTAGTCTTCACTAGACTCCTAATAAATTTTAATGGAAGTGGAAATACCTAAGGGCATCATGTCTTAGAACAAAAAAAAAAAATGTGCACGAACAGGACATGGATTGCGAAAGCAATCACCTAGTCACCCTTAAGGGCGACGAAATACGATACTGCTAAAGAAATTTCGCGAAGCATATAATGATATATATGTCTGTTCTGAGTCATATTGACTGATTGAGGCTGGCGTAAAAGCCCTCTGCCAAGAACAAATTTGTTGCCTCTAAGGCTGGTTCCCGGGCGGAACGTTAGTATTAAAGTGGTTTTCGGCATTAGCGTCGTCTCTTTCACTTCAGATATAT